>NIPQ01089701.1:0-58780 GCA_002806875.1 Lepidotrigona ventralis hoosana
CAAAGTAAAGATTGGGACTGTATTTTGTAACGTTGTAACTCTTTCATCGCTTCGTAGATTATTAACTTAGGCAAAAAACTAAGTGCTTCTGTCGACTTTACTCATAATTTTTTTGACGATATCAAATTAAATTTCATTCTACAAACAATTTAATCGGCAAGTAATACCCGTTGCACGTGTATTTGATCTAATACGTTTCATGGAATGTTCAAACCTAGCAAAAGTATCTTGAGCAGGTTGTCCATCCGGTGTGATGAGATCTCTGGCTTCGAGGACGCTGACCGCGAGATCACCCTCGCTATCAGCACCCCGACCACCCCATCTGTCGTATTGGACACCGACGCACACGTGGCCGACGATAGGCGCTTCTTCGAGGTCGTTTAACACTACACTCGTGTCGGAGCATACGCTTTCGCAACTTACTGCCCGCTTCAGATTCGATTCATCCGGCGGAGGTTCTGGATCAGGCCCCTGGGGTCCACGACGACTTCCAGGGTTGATGTCATTGTAATCGTTCATGGTGTAATTCGCGATGAAACTCTGCAGATCGAATTGTATCTTAACGTGAAGAAACTAATATCGTAAAAGTATTTGCCTAATCCTCTTGGCACTCGTCACTTTTTTGCCACGAATGCTTTGCCTTGAGCTGATATTTTGACTTTTCATAATTAAGTACGAGCTTTTACGATAGAAAATGTACAAAGAGATTGTTACATATTCTGCACCTGCAACGACGCTTCATACGTGGATTTAGACAGTATATAAAGAAAATTGTATACTGAATGTTGCGATTCGCGCGCTTGTAGTTGAAGAGGGAATGATACGATTCCGATAGATGATCGGAGAAGTGGACTGTATAATAGATAAGTGTGATAGTAATATGACGTAATATTTCACAGCTGCTGAAATAGCGATTACCTACAGTGGTGATAACTATAGCTCGAATTGTGTGACAATCCACTGACTGTCACTGAGTGATTGTATTTTCGTACGCAGTGATACGCACTGGCGTACTGTATTGTATGTTGCACTAATTGTATTGCACTAACTAATACTGNGATAGATGATCGGAGAAGTGGACTGTATAATAGATAAGTGTGATAGTAATATGACGTAATATTTCACAGCTGCTGAAATAGCGATTACCTACAGTGGTGATAACTATAGCTCGAATTGTGTGACAATCCACTGACTGTCACTGAGTGATTGTATTTTCGTACGCAGTGATACGCACTGGCGTACTGTATTGTATGTTGCACTAATTGTATTGCACTAACTAATACTGTCTTCCCCGCTGACGGCGGGCCTGTTTTTTTTTATAGAAAAGTGATGGTGAGTGGGGCCAATACCTCTGACATAGTTCCTCGTACTGTATTGTATGTTGCACTAATTGTATTGCACTAACTAATACTGTCTTCCCCGCTGACGGCGGGCCTGTTTTTTTTTATAGAAAAGTGATGGTGAGTGGGGCCAATACCTCTGACATAGTTCCTCTAAAAACTGTGAAATTATTATAGATATCGATGCCACCTGTTTTTAGGGGACACCAAACATAACAGGTACGCGAGTCAGCGGCCGAGAAAGACAACGATAAACTATCGCGTTGCAATAGAGCACGATAGACGTCAGGACTTCTTGCCAGCATAAAAAACGAGACGAGCTGTTGTCCTTATCTAAAAATATAATAATAAATTATTTTATGTGGACAAGAAGCCTAATGTCTGTGCACACATAATTCTAATGAAATCGTCCGGACACTGAAAAAGTTAACTGTGTTAAATGTCAAATAAAATTGTTGTACCTGAGAGAACTTTCTCTTCAATTGAGCTTCTTCTAGTGCGGCATAAAAGTCGTGATTATTTCTTTTCCTGCGAGACGAAGATAAAGAATTAATTTCTTTTCTTTTTTCTTTTATTGAAGATCGATGAAGTTGTCGTATATTTAGAACTACCTTAATGAATCATCATCATCGAGTTCATTGAATTCCTGGATACCGTTCAATCTCTCCATACTTTTCCTTCTCTGCTCGATGCTATTTAAAATGTCCTGGAAATAAATAAAATACTTATTTAGAACTACCTTAATGAATCATCATCATCGAGTTCATTGAATTCCTGGATACCGTTCAATCTCTCCATACTTTTCCTTCTCTGCTCGATGCTATTTAAAATGTCCTGGAAATAAATAAAATACAATGAGATATTATTTATCGGATGAAGTTCACAATACAATCAGATCAATAACAGTCGTACCTCCGAGGTTCTTGTGAAGCTAGGATCAGTCATGTACGTGTAAATCTCTTGACTGTGATCTTTAACTAATATGAGATATTATTTATCGGATGAAGTTCACAATACAATCAGATCAATAACAGTCGTACCTCCGAGGTTCTTGTGAAGCTAGGATCAGTCATGTACGTGTAAATCTCTTGACTGTGATCTTTAACTAACAATGGCGACGACGGTGGATCTTGTAAACTATTGTATACCTATATCGTAATTGAAGTAAGTTGAATAACAAGTTTTAATGTCATCTTAGAATCAACACGTACCTCTTGCGCAGTCCTGTGTGCTTCTAAATTGAGTTCAGGACTGTAAAGATCAGAACTACGTCTGGAGCCATCAGGACCTATCACGTCAGAATCGTTCTCCGCGTAAATGTCCTGAACTTCATCCTGCAACTGGTTACCAGTGCTTTCCTCCACCAACGACGGAGATCTCGATGAGAATGTGAAACGTTGAACTTGTTGTGCCGAGGATACGACCGAGCTACGATAACCAGAAGCAAAATTGTTACTGTTTATACGTAGAAGAAATTTTTGGCTCTCTCTTTCTCTCTAACAGAATAATTAAGAATTCTTGAACTTTTATATCTCAATCTTTGCTTGCATTCTAATAAGTAAGGAGGGAGGTCTTAAGAAAATTTCAAATGTAAAAATTTAAACGAATGTATCTTATATGTTCGCATATATCGTACTTATAAAATTCTGAGGCGTCGATGTAACTCTGCGATGTGACCAATCTGAGAGCGTTGAATATTCTCTCGCCGGTTGTCTGTCCGTTCTTTTTTGGCACATCTTTCGGCGGATCAGGCGGCGCGGGTGGCGGCGGTATCGGACTGGAGGCCGTCTCGCTGTTAACCTTCAACGCGTTGATCGATTCCTGAATCGTGTCGTCGTAGAGCACGCGGTCCTGATCTTGATGGAGTGCGAGTTCGTTGATCGAGTCGTATATCGGAAGGTCCGGCAGGCTCTGAATATATTGCGAGACCTTCTGCAACCCTTGAGACTCGCGGAACAAGTAGGACGGGCCGATGTTCTCCTGAAGGCTGGAGCTTCTAAAGGGTGTCATCTCGATGCTTTGCATCTCGTTGCTCTTGCGATCGAGGTCGTTACCGAGACTCTGAGTGCTCTGAAACATCTTAGACAGCTCCTCGGACCCGTATATCGATTCCATGGTAGTCTGGCTGGCGGCATTCGAAGAATTCGTCATACCGAAACTGTTTGGCGAGCCTCTCGAGTCATTCCGGACATGTTGCCGTATTATGCGACTCCTTTGGACGATGTCGTAGCTACCGTAGCTCGTGTTGCCATCCTCGTCCCCTTTATCATCCAGGGTAGCTATAGGCACACCGTGTACACCGTATCTGATTCTGGTCGACTCGATCCCGGTATCGAACTGTCTGTAAGGATTGTGCCTGTTCTGCTCTTTCCTCAGTTCTTCCTCGAACTCGTATCTCAGTCTCGCCGCGTCGACGTGATTCTGCGAGCCGTACGGTGCCATTTGAATACTCTCCGTCATGGTCTTCGTTGCCTCGCCGTCGAATCTGAACGAACCGTGGTCGGTCGATGGCTTGTGCAGGCCGTAATTTTTCATCGGTTCGCTCTGGAAAAGGAAAACCGACGGGCCGGTGGATCTCGACGGTACCGATGGTCTCTGCAACGATGGCGGTGGTGTCAGAGGTATCGGACCAGCCTCTTGCATTCTCAGGTAGTCTACGGTACTCGAGGTTTGAAGTGGAGACGGTCTTGGACGAGCAGTTGGCCTTGGTTGAGGTGCTGGTCTTAAGGGTTGCGGCGGTATCGTACTGCCGGTGGTGGTGCCCAGAGGCGGATGGAGATCTCTGTCCACCGGTTCGAACCTGCAAATGTCGCGAGTTATATCGTCTTTTCAGAACTTCAGACGGAGAGGCCTTCTTCCTCTTTGTTTCGTTCGAGCACTTTTGTTCTCTTTAGTTCGTAAGCTGGCAACTTTGCCGGCGACAGTTTCCGCGTTTGAAAATCTACTCACGTTTGTTCATTCATTTTATTCTTGCTCTCTAAATTGTACTTCTTATTTTCTAAATTATTATATTTTACCACGGGTACGTTGTTAATAACGTAATTTCAATAATAATATATTCATTTTATTCATTTTATTCTTACTCTCTAAATTGTACTTCTTATTTTCTAAATTATTATATTTTACCACGGGTACGTTGTTAATAACGTAATTTCAATAATAATTTATAATAATTGTTTCTAATTTGGCGTAATATATTAAATTGAACTGTTTGCCAAATATTAAATACCGGCCGTACGAGAGCGACGCGAAATGCGAGTTTAATTTTACAGTATCGCGGTCTCGACTCGTTGTCGCATTAAATATTAAGTATCGATTAACCGGCTGGTTAGACATCGCGTGCTTACTGAAAAAAGGTCGCACAATTTTCGTTACAAATATAGATGCAATCTATGGCGGTCAAATTGATTTGCTCTTGACTCTCGGTATATTAGTATTAACTACTGTTCCTCGACGAAAGATTTAACGTTGGAGGAATTATTTATTGTAGAAACAACGAGGGGACCGTTCCACGCGTCGATTATTATTCTAATAATAACGGATTATTAAAATTTAATACTTTTAATAACGCCACTATTATTCGATTGTAAGTTACTCGATCTATTAATGGTTTCACCTAATTATTTTAAGTGCTCGTTCCGGAAAAAAGTTACTGCTGTGTCACGATCGCATCACGCATAATTGCCAATATCTAGCCAACGCTTTGACGACGATCCTTTATCATAACAAAATTAACGCACGGCGATTCTCTACCGAATCATAACTGACGCTAATATATAGTATTGTATTGTCGACTTTTTCACGGTCCGATTAACAACACAAAATAAGATTCATTATCGCTCTGTTCCACTTTTGCCAAAGAATGCCAGCGAATTATTTCGGACATAATACTGTCATTATTGAATTTATTTTTACAGCTAACTGACTGTACCTGGTGAAAGCTCCCTGTGCATCGAGTCTCAGGTCGCTGTCGCTGTGAAGCAGATGTTGGGACGTGTTCCCAGGTTGCCGATACAAACCGGGGATTGTCTGGGCCGTTGGATGTTGTGCTTTCACTAAACCGACCTGAAAAATCCATCGTAGTAATTTCAGTCTTTTCAGTGAGAAATCTTTAATTTTTCAAAGATCTATCTTTCCCTTTTTATAGTGTACCTTTTCTTCCCGCGGCGCCCACAACCAAGAAAGTTTCTGTCGCCATTCCTCGCAGACGTTCCAGATGTTTCTAGTGTCCCATTGCCAGCTGATACAATATCTACATTGCAAGACATATCTACATTCCAAACAATCGTTAGTAGCAGTCGTAGGTAAGTTACGGCTTAAAAATTATCGGAAATATCAAGGTGGAACAATCGTGTTATCGCTGGTGGAAGCTTTTTAGGCTACGATATGGGGGAATTAGAATTATTAGGTCAAGATATATTTGAAAATTATTGAAAATATTGACATTTAACGGGTCCATTGGTTTCTGGCTAATCGAACAATTCTACGTTGTAATAAAAGTTGTCATGAATCTAGTCATTTTTTTCTCCTCNTTTTTTTTTTTTTTTTTTTTTTTTTTTTTTTTTTTTTTTTTTTTTTTTTTTTTTTTTTTTTTTTTTTTTTTTTTTAACATCCGATATGATAGTAGGAGAAGTGTTTGGTCACACGGAGCGCTCGATCCTATGGTAGACTAATAGCGTACTCGCAAGCACGTGGGAATATGCTATTATTAAGTGAATAGAGATGTGCGCTCGTCAAAGGGGTCAGCGAGGAAAATCAATTTTCGTAAGCGCGATATTAAAGGTGAAATAAAATTTCGCTGCATTCTCGGTTAATAGTCATTTAACAGATCTCGCATGAAAAGGGCTTAGGTTAGTCCTTTTTTTATTTCTACCTCCCATATCTGAATGATTTATAAATTTACACGTATGTACAAGAGGGTATTATATAATGAATTAACTCGTTAACTTTGTACGTTATAGAATTCATTTGTTATATAATAAGTGTATTATAAATTTAGTCTGTTGTATTTAAATTTAAATTTAGTCTGTTGTATTTAAATTTTGCACATATGCTTTATTCGTGTTTTTTGCAACATATTCGTTTGTTCTAAGTATTTTGCCCTAATGAAAAGAATTGTTCATTAAGTTGTAGTATATCCTACTGTATTATTATACTCTTATATATTAATTTTTTTCATACTTTTCTATATTTAACGATTAAAACTTAAAAGTATCGTTGTACAAAAATCAAAACTAACCGAGCAGAACCTTTTTCAACGGATAAGATTTATTTGAGAAGTGTCTAGAGCCAGTAGAATAATCGTAGCTTCGACAATCGAATTGAAAGCACGAACTTCAGGCTGGCAACTTGTTATTACGTTTGTTATAAATTCTCAGGTTCGTGCTTTTGTCCTTTAACGAATCTGACGATGAACGATGCCCGTTATTATGTTTCGTATAATATTGCCTCGTTTCTACGCGAAGGGATCGTTTTACGCGACGAAGAATGAACTCGAAGACAGAAAAGGGCAAGACAGGAAGTTTCTGATACAATTGGTAGCTGAATGACCCTTTAACCTGTTGCACGTGTTGCATTTACCGGTCTTCGCGGATGTACCTGTTGTGTAATACTGTTGAGAAAATACAGAAACAAGAAAACATCACTCGAGGTTATCACGTGAAAGACTCTTTGAGCTATCATGGATACAGCCGGCTTGTACAATTGTAAGAATTGTTACTATCGGTCTTTTACGGAAGAACGAACGGGAGAGGGATGGAAGCCATTAGGAATAGCCTGACTCTTACGTCTTATCATCCTGTTATTCAATCCTAAATCTACTTGATCATCAATCAACGCCTCTTATTACAAACAAGTATCTTTTTAAAGTTTTTAGAAAAACCTTTTATCATTCGCACATTATTGAATGATAAAATGAATTTCATTTATCTGAACAAACATATATTTATAAATAATTGAAATTCGTATAATAGTTTGTCAGCAAAAATTCAGTTAATTACATTCCAACATGAATCCCGAGAAGATATAAATTTACATTCGCAAATATAAATTAATATTTGCAGTTTGGTTATTAGAAATGGTATACGCTCTTACTCAAAATTTTAAAACACTTTAGCACTTCAAGAGAAACGATGACTTTTTCAAGGAGATAAGCATTTTTTTCATAGTATTGTTTTTCCATGATACTAGAACTTTAATGAATTATATTATGCTTAGTCAGTTAATGCAACAATTATATTTAATAATCTTTTGTAGAAATAACGTACATCTATAAGCATTACTATAAACATCTATAAACATTTATTCATAGTATTGTTTTTCTATGATACTAGAACTTTAATGAATTATATTATGCTTAATGCAACAATTATATTTAATAATCTTTTGTAGAAATAACGTACATCTATAAGCTTAAAGGCAACGATAAAATTTCTCCGTGAATTAAAAAAGTTATTATCGTCAAGTCGATATGTCAGCTATCAACGAACGGTGTTTGTTAAAACGATGTTGTACAATTACCTTCTTCTGGAGAATGTTAGGGCGGCGCTAGCCACGACGGCAATGGCTAAAGCCACCCCAAGAACGGTGAGTGTCCAACCCATCCTTCTTAATACTAAATCCAGGCCCGACCACAAATCCAATCAGACCGCCGAACCTGAAACACACGGAGTAAATCCGTAGAGAGCATGATCCGATTACAGTTACAGAACCAAGATTACCAGTGGATTAACGATCTTTATACGTACCAACGGTGTGTTCGCGTTTATTCAATTTCCCGACTGGACCCACGTTTATGTAATTAGATATAAATACAGCTATTGTAATTATTTTTATTTTGGCCATTTTTTATTTTATGAACAACACAGCTTGTATGAATGGAATTTACAGAGCTGCGCATGACAATTTTATATATTGTATTTCTTTTTTTTTTGCTATTGTGCGTATCTTTGCACCTTTAAATTTTTCATGAACTCATAAGTGGTGATCATCGTCTCTCATTTAAAACTGATGTTTCCCCCCACCAAAAAAAAGAAAGAGGAAGGAAAAAGAGAAAGGAAGAAAGGAAGAGAACGATGGAAACAGATTTTTATCACCGCGTACAATCTCGAGTTGTTATCATCAGCTGTTACGGTGATATCGTTTCTTCCGACCAGTGTAACGAATAAACAGCTCGATAGAACTGGCGAAGAACGGAAGTCAGATGGAAGCCGGAAATGTCGATAGAAGTTAACGAGGCGGCACGGCCAGCGATAAAAATCTCCCCTCCGAAAAGTTCTCCGCCGATTTGTGCCTTTGCCGACGACATGAAAGGATTTTCAAGATTCGTAAGGAACTCCGCAGCGAAATTAGAGTCCCTCGCCGTGGCGGTTTCATCTCTGGTTACGTCGTGAAGGGTCCCTAATCTCGTCTTTCGACGTGACTGACTCCATACGAATGTGTGTATCCACCTTTCCTTCGTCACTTGTATACCGATGTTTCTCCCTAGTGTATGTACGTCGTTTCCGGTCGAACAGGTCTCTGTTACGAATATATGCGTTATGTAGAGAGGCATACATATGCATCGAGGTACGAGCACATAGTCGGTAGACCAAAGAAGGCTGGAGAACCCTTAGACGACTGCCCTTAGTGTCGTATAGGTTGTCTGCCTCGAACAAGAATAGACGGTTTAAGACGACATTTTTTTCGAAATATACGCCCACGACACAGTGATTTATTTTCCCATGCAAACTCCTTTCGTGAAAAACTTTTAATTAGTTATTTACTTTATTGATATACAATTAATTTAATTCGCCATTTTAAAATTTTAGTTAAAATTAAGATTGGACAATTACTTTCATTTTGAGTAGATTGTGGATACTTATGAATGTTACTAGACATTGAGTCTGAGCAGAGATTTTCTTCATGCGCCATTCTGTGAAATTTTATAGTTTTCAAATTTTCTGTACATGCACGAGCATTCTTTTTTATCGATTCAACACTGTTGGGTCGTGGGAGTAATTTGTAATCTTTATAACATATTCGAATCGAGTTATTTAATTTTTGGAATACTTCATGTCGTGGATGAATATCCCAAAATTAATTAATACAGTTTCCGTTTTCTATTACAATTATCCGTCCAAAGTCATACCAATCGAGTGCTACTTCCAATTTGTCACAGCGTAATAGTAATTTATGATTCAGGAATCTCTGTTTTACAGTCTTCTACTACCTTTGTGTTCTCTCTTGTTTTGCTCGTAAGAACGTAACGTTCATGATTTTTTAAGCTTTGCACGAGTATCGCCAGAAAGAGGTATTATTTTCTCATGTCACGTACATCGAAGATTCTACACTTTTATCTGAGAAAAGGGACGCACGCGTATGGTCGTTCATTTCCCGCGCGCAAGGTAATGCCTCTCCCCCTTTTATCTCAGACGTTTTGACACAAAGTACGTGTGGCTTAGCTCAGGTGTAGTCATGCACTCAGCTTCTTTCAAAAAAAAAAAAAANGGGAATGTACTTTACGCGCAACGATGGAGGTTGGAAAAATTCACTCGAACAAGCAACACGAACAAGTATTTTCAATATAAAAAGGGAAACTTGCACTGAAAGATATACAACAACGGCGTGTAACTTTGTCCGTGGAATATTCATACGAGTGTGAGTATCGTGTTAAAGAAAGCAGAAAAAAAAAAGGGAGGAAAACTTGATCACTCGATAGAAGTAGTGACCCGAGCGGAGAGTCATCCCGAAGTGTCGTCCCGCTAGCGAGAAAGAAGACGAAGAAGAGAAAAAAAAAGGGAGAGGAACAGCCTGGCAACTCTCATCGGGGCCACTCTTACCGACCGACTCGCGCACGAAAAGAAGAATATTCGCCACGAGGTCACGTTGCACCCCCCTCCCCCCTATCCATCCGCTGTCGTTACAATGTATGCGCATTTACGTATGTGCGCGTGTCGTCGCGTTCGTAATCACCCCATTTCACGGTTAATCAGCCGAGAGGCCGGAAGATAGGGAAGGTCAGAGAGAAAAGAGGGAGATAAAAAAGAGGAGGCAAGCTAGCTAGTGTAGACAGAGAGTGAACGGGTTTGACAACGAGTAAAACGAGAGGGACGAGGATGCAGCGAAAGAAAGAAAAAATTGTTATAGAGAGACACAGAAAGAGGCCATCGATACAAAAAGAGAAAGCGGGGAAGGGCAATGTGAACGAGAAATAACGAGAGAGAAAGAGAGAGAGAGAGAGAGATGCGGGAAGAAGGATTCGTGCTAGTTAACAGATTATATATTACATACATGCAGAGAGAGAAAGGCAAAGAGAAAGGAGACACAGAGAAAGAAGGAGAGAGAGAGAGAGAGAGAGAGAGAGAGCATAGCCGAATATCACAGTTAACTGTTCGATATATACCACACCTGATCAATTAAGCTGCTAATCACGCCGAAATCACTGGTTAGGCTGCCGGCACTCAACCACCCCTTTTCAACAACGATTATCTCGTGTATCGTTCGATCGGGCCACGGTTTTCTTCCCTGAACAACGTTGGCAACATTTCTCCCCACGTTTTCGTTTCACACGGTGTTCTTGCTGGTTTACACGACCGAATGATAAACAGGTGGAGCCTGTCTCAAGGGAACAGTCTGCCGGGATGTTGTGACCAACGAGGTCGCAACGAGCCTTCGACCCTAGCGAGTCTCGCTCCTCGCACGACTGACTGAAGCCTAGAATCGAGGCTTGCAACCAACTCCTCCCCCCACGAACCTCTCACCCCCTTTTCGACGTTAGGGAGGCCACGCAAGTGGCGCCACGAGCTTGCAAAAGCTCGATTCACCCCTCGCTGCCCACCTACTCTGCATCCCACCATCGAACGCTGCTCTTATCTACGGGGTGGCGCGCGCGGTTAAGCTCCGACATCCCCGCGGATAATTCCTCGTGCTAGCCAGCACGATTCAGATTCGTCGGCTGGTCAGCGCTCGATCACGCTCGATCGTTCCTGCAAGAAATATTTTTTTTTTTCTTTCTTTGCTTTCCTTCCCTGTCTTTTTTCCTTTTCCTTCCTACTTTCGTTTTTCTCTATCCTTGTCTGTTGTGATTAATTCTTCAAAAAGTTTGCTCGCAATTCTCTCAAGGATGGTACATATTTTTCTTCTCTTTTAAACCCAGCAGTTTCCCTCCCAGCGAGGGAAGCTTACGTGAGTTAAATATTTTCTTTCCTCTCGAGTCTCAACATCTGATTGAGAATTTAGAACATTTTCGCATCTAGTCCACGCGTGCTCGTTTAGAGTCCCGTCTTGTCTCTCACATGATTCACGTTCCACACGTCCCGTCGATAAGATGTCAAATTGATTCGAGCAGATCTACTACGGCTGTTGTTTAGCAGACGCTTGACACGAGTATCGGCCGATGATTGTTCGAGAATTGTTCTGCAATTAGCAGTTCGAGAGATACTTGGTATCACGCTACTCGATGTCTATCGCACGTTGCACGGCAATTTCCTTTACGTTTCGCACCAGAGAACTCGAACCGCGGCGGTTCGGTTGTAATATAAACGATGAATGAGATAAAATGTATCGTGAGTTTATATTCGCGAGCATCCCGTACTTTATTATTCTAGTTAGGCCGAGTAAATCTCGATCGGTAATCAAATTATGCGTATCTCGTGCACGGCTTCCTCTCCGCTCCCTTTTTCACCGTCGTTTTCATTCATCCACCTCCTTCGACGTGTTCCTTTCTCTTGGCTTTTTCTTCCAGGAGCAACCACCTGTAACCCCCCCGGAAGACAGACGTTTCAAAGTGCACGCCTTCTTCTTCCATCTTCCCTCAACCACCCCCCCCCCTTTTAGAGTTAGCCTTGGCGGCCTTTTACGCTCTTCATCTGATCGACTAGATCGCCAATCGCACCAGACGATCCATCAAAAGATGACGCAGCCACCCTGTCGTGTTTCTTTTCCCTCGTTCACTTTTGACTATCGACAGCACTGTTGCAATTTATCGACTTTCTTCTTGACAGATTTCCATAATTCTAGACGTAAGAGAATCGACGGGGAGGAAATAATTAGAAGTGTTAACAAGGGAAAAATAATTCAGGTAATAATTCAAGCATTTACAATTCTCATGCAAATTCACATTTTTGCGGGCGCTGTTAAAAAAAATTGAAGAAATAGAAGTAGAAATCCATCTCGTCTGCTACGTTTCATCTAGTATAATAAATAGTATACTTTAGCATGTGTTATGTGTATTCTGTGTATTATCTTTGAATTTAATTGATTTAAAAGAAAAGAAGAATACGCGATCCAATTTTACATGAAAAATTCTTCAGAGAAATCAAGTAACTGCATTCTCTCAAAAAGGTGATAAAAGTAAGAAACATAACTGTATTTATTTAAAAGATTTTGTTATAAATTTCTAAACCTATCATCCTTTTAGAGTGGTGAGTAAAAGTGTACCGTATGACTATACTTTCCCATTCAATCAAATTTTATCAATTTTATTCTTGGAAAAATCTCATCATAGGTGTCTGATATATAATTTCTGTGTCACGGTGTAAATTCATTCATCTCATTTGTATCACTCTTTTTCAAATATTAAACGTACTAGACTTGAGCACGAAATATAAATTACTTTCGACGAATCGATTTCGCTGGTATCCTTGAAAGTTTTTCATTTAAATCTTTTGTAATTTCTTTTCCATTTATTTTGACGGACTCCCCGTGGATGGAATAGATCAATCTCGCGTGGCAATCCATCAAAAGAGCTTGCGATGGGTTTCGGTGTGTTTTCGGCACGTTTATTTGTTGCCATGTACCTCATTTCTTTGACAACATGTTTTCTCTGAAACGAAGGAAAGAGTATCACGCTTCTTTCTTTTTTTTTTTTTCTTTTCATGGTATTTATGGCTTAATAAAACTCCAAGATTTAAATAAATTTTATCCACCGACGTTCACGTGGAGAGATATCTCGTTTCTTTCCGGAAGCTCGCGCACTTACAAACCGTTGAAGTTCTTTTATTTGGCTACAAAGTTGCCAACGTTATTACTTTGGAAGATAAATCAAGAACGTTTATTTCTGTGCACGCGTATCTTTGAGGAATTGAAATCTCTGAATAAAAACACGATTGCATCTCTTTCACTTTGTTCGTCACGTTTTTCTTTTTTTTTTTGTTTCAAATTTCGACTCAACTGTGTTACACGTGTTTCCTTTATCCGATCGCACGAGATGCGTTCTTCCTGTTCAACTTCAACCTTTGATTGACATGGCTATTATTCGTGTGGAAATTTAAAAAAAATACGTCTGAATATCGCGTGGATGCTCTCAATGAACAAAGACTACGACATTCCCTCAGTTTGAATTTGATCCCGGTTTACGATACACGGTTAAATCGAGAGAGAAATCCGATAAAAGTCGCAATAAAAAGTGCTTCATTCAGCACGCATATCGAAATTGAAAAACTGCCGACCTGGTGCATCGTCGCGTTCTGCGAGTTTACGGATCTTCCTTCAAGCGTTCAATGTTTTATCGGATAATAAAACCGTGCGACAGAAAGTCACTTCATTTAGACGGTATGTTAGCAAACGTAATGAAAAAGTATAATGTACGCTGTTACAGAAATTTGCATTAGTATTTATATAGTTCAAGATCAATGAAACTGTGGGAATTTTGCTTTAAAAAATTTTATGAAATTGTTATATATATATTAATATATATTTCTTTGATATAAAATTGTGTCGAGTATAAGACTTTCCTTTGGTATATTTGTCATAGGGACGTGGAACTCGCTCGACAATGTAAAACGATTTTGCTTGAAATGAGAATATTTCGGAGAAATTTGGTCATCTTTTGTTCGACTGACAATAGTTGTCTAGGCATAAGATGAATGGACATCTTTCGCCAGTCATCACTGATTTCTCTTTATATACATTGTCACAGTCTATTTTCTTGTTTACTCTTACTTTGAAAAAATTATTATACTCTTCGATCAATGTAAATTAAATTGTGCTTAATTGTAAATTGTTTTGAGAAATTGTTTATAATCTCTAAGTATTTAAATAAAGTATGAACAGTTTGTATTTCACGGGAGAAAGTCTAAATAAAATAATACAAGAGAAAATAATATTCATATCACAAAACAAGGTACGATAATTGTCTGTGACTGTATTTTTACTTAAATTATTGATTTTTCTTGAAAGTTGCTACATATCCAGCTGTTCGTAAAGTAGAACTCTTTTGATAATGTTGCCTTTATCAATATATGATAAGATAATTCACAGACGAGGTACATCAATAGACCAAGCATCCAATGTATTTTTTCGGCCACGCAATTTCCGTTACCATTTTCGTATCGCGTCCTGTCGTATCGATTCAGCAAGATTTGCACCGCGAAAATCAAAAAAATATAGACAATGTTGCCAGATTTGTTTAAAAAAATATTGACATTGCCAGTTTTGTTTCAAAATTATTCATTGAATTAAACGTGGTGGTACTTCATTAATGAAGAAATATAACGATTTAAAACAGACATTGATGAAAATTGGGCTGAAGAATTTAGTATATATTCGACTATTAATATCTATTTGAAAGTATTAGAAAAAATTGATTGGAATGTGATATTTTTACGGACAATATAATTAAATATGATGTTTTTGAAATTTACAAATTTGTAAATTTACAACCCGAATGAATTATTTTTATCCCGTAAACTTGATTTTGTGAAAGTTTGAACTTGTCAATAAAATATTTCTACAAATATTGTTTCCAATAAAAAAGTTATGTGTCCATTATGTGTTGTTATTTCTTGCGAAAATTCATCCGTCTCGAAATTTCGAATTTATTTTTTTAAACGATACCGTGTGCAAATTTTCAAATATTATTTCTGAATATTCTAATTGTTTAAACATTATATTTCTAATATTTCCAATAATTTACTTCCAACAATTAAACAATAAATTCCCTTCCGTAATGTTATGAATAAAATTAATAAATTATTACATTTAACATTCATGAAAGTGTAACATATTCATGAAAGTGTAACTTTGCGATAGAAATGTAAAAACTATTAAATTATTGATTAGTATAACAGAAAAACTGTTTCTCGAAATACTAAAAAAAATTATCAACTGTTCCGGATTACTGACGATCAAAACATCGGATTAACGTTGAGCGGTAGGGAGGCTCATTACCAATTAAAATTTTATCGTGTTTTGAAAGTTTGAAAAAAAAGTTGTCAACTGTACCTGATCACTGACGACCGAAATATTAGATTAACCTTGAGCAGTACGCAGATTCATTACCAAGTGAACTTCCGTCGTGTGCACATCGGCCCAGCGGAACACCGAGGACATCGTCGGATGCGTCAGTCTTAACTTTAAGTTGCGAGTCTTAGCTTTAAGTTGCGTGCGTCTTAATTTTAAGTTGCGTGCGTTTAGTTTTAATTAATTTTTGTAAATTCATTGTGAGCGTATTCTGTACAAAGACACGTTTAATNGCGTTTAGTTTTAATTAATTTTTGTAAATTCATTGTGAGCGCATTCTGTACAAAGACACGTTTACTGAACTTGGAACAAAATTGGGAATCCCTCATCTCCTCTTTTCTTTCCTTCGTTGTTACTATTGTTACTTTGTTCGTTGCACTAGAGCCGGGTCTCCAAGTTTTGTAGCCAGTGTGCCGAATCGGGGAACTGCAGCCACGTCCGAAAGGACGAGGTGAGATTCTTGTAGTCGAGCGTCCTTGGTAATTCGACTCAGCGGTTCCGCGGAACCCCACTGTGTCGTTGGGGGTAGCGTTAGACTACTTGCCTCCAAGTGCTCGAACTTCGATTTGGCATTAGTGTCGAATCGGGGAACTGCAGCCTCGTCCGAAAGGGCGAGGTGAGGTTCTGGTAGTCTAGCGTCCTTGGTAATTCGACTCAGCGGTTCCGCGGAACCCCACTGTGTCGTTGGGGGTAGCGTTAGACTACTTGCCTCCAAGTGCTCGAACTTCGATTTGGCATTAGTGTCGAATCGGGAAACTGCAGCCTCGTCCGAAAGGGCGAGGTGAGGTTCTGGTAGTCTAGCGTCCTTGGTAATTCGACTCAGCGGTTCCGCGGAACCCCACTGTGTCGTTGGGGGTAGCGTTAGACTACTTGCCTCCAAGTGCTCGAACTTCGATTTGGCATTAGTGTCGAATCGGGAAACTGCAGCCTCGTCCGAAAGGGCGAGGTGAGGTTCTGGTAGTCTAGCGTCCTTGGTAATTCGACTCAGCGGTTCTGCGGAACCCCACTGTGTCGTTGGGGGTAGCGTTCTACTACTTGCATCTAAATGCTCGAACCTCGATTCGGCACACTGACTGCGAAACTTGGAAATTCGACTCTAGTGTCGAGCGTACAAAGTTGCAATAGCAACAACGAACGAAGGAAGAGAGCAGATGAGGGATTCCTAATTTCGTCCCAAGTTCAATAAACGTGTCTTTGTACAGAATGCGGTGGTAGGGCTGCGAATTGTTGTATGTGTTGTATGATTGTATGCATTGTATGATCGTATGCATTTAATGTATTGTATGATTGTATGCATTGTACGTATTGTATGTATTGTATGATTGTATGCATTTAATGTATTGTATGATTGTATGGATGAATGGTACGTATTGTAAGCCCCGGGGCGGGTCTCGTGCGTAGTCACCTCCTCGTGGTGAGACCTGGTAATTGATATTGTTTTACAAACATTAAAGTTTGTAAAACGTTATCCAGCTGAATTGTAAAGCGATGTAAGATAAATTTTAGTGTTTGTAAAACAATATCAAGCTAAGAACTACGCAACCTACAGTTCAGTTTAGATTTAAATTGAACTGTAGAGACAATTAGTTTATAAGTAAAATATTGGACCCCCCAGCGGGGCACCGTGGGACGACGAGGGATCTCGCAGGGACATCGTGGGATGCGTGCGCCTTAGTTTTAAGTTGCGTGCGTCTTAATTTTAAGTTGCGTGCGTTTAGTTGATCTCTGTAAACTCATTGTGTAATCCAATTTGAGCAGAGACTGTGCCAATCTGTCCAGCCCTACTTACAATTAAGCATAGATGTACCAGATAAGCTACTTATCCTAGCCAGTCACCCTATATTTAAAAAATGTCAAAACAGTCATACCAACACATTCACTTCACGGTTTTCACACATACTACTCGAGCGCAGACCTAACTAGAAAGGACATCCCGAGGCGCCTCCAATACCCGAGCTTATCACATAACTTTCATACTGTAATTTACGTACCATTTTCCTGAAATCGACTGACAATGGCTAGCGACCATTGCGTAAAATGTGATTGAAGCATGTTTGTATTTACAGCTAATAACTGAGAAAAAATATTTCATGATTGAGTGACTAGAGAAACATAAATGCATGTGATTCACTGCGAAGAACATCGTCTGCACTGGACTAGGGAAAGTGGTCGTCAAGGTCCTCATCAAGCAAATATCACTGATTGTGAGAATCTCATGGTAGAAGTGAACGTCGTGAAAAGTTTCTTGAAAAGCATAAAGGCACAGTGTTACTTGTGAAAATTTAAATTTTAATAATAATAAAATTTAGAACTCTAATAATTTTAACTGTTTTTATTTTATAGTTATAATTTTACACTCGATTTCAATGGAAAGACTATATATCTGCAGAGAATAGAATTAATCCAAGCAATGTTGTGTTAAAGTACTTACATTCTTAGCTTTCAAAGCATCAAAAGTTTCTTGAAGGTTCTTAGAGAATAAGAGCAATTTGTAGAAAATTTCTAGAGAATCTGTAATAAAACATTTGTTGAAATACAAGGTTACAATATTTGTACTGATTAGAATTGAAATTAAACTTTATAATATAAAATTATAAATAACTTTTAGTATGTTCTAATTAAATATTTATATGCTATTATTTCTTTAATTGTTGAAAATTATATGTAATAATTATTTGGATAAATCTTACTTTGATTTGAAACCAATAATACACGTTTCAAAAATTAAAAATAATACACGTCTTAAAAATTCACAACAAATCTGCAACTATTGATTGAAATTTTTATTTGAGAACTTCTGGATGACACTTCTTTCTGGATGAGTTTTCTCCGGATAATACTTCCTTCTTCACAGGTGAGGTATGCTTGTTTCCGCCATGTTTCCCGCTTAAAAATCGATTATGAGAAATATCGATTATATTCGCGAATCGTAGGAAGTGTATTTCGTATTTTTTTTTGCAAATAAAAATTTATTTGTTTTAAGGGACAAATATTAGCATTACATTGTGGTGAAATGAAGGAACTAAACGCTTATATTCATATTAAAGTGTATTTTTAGATACATAATAAGTATATTTTTAGAGATTTAAATGAGTTTTAAAGTGTATGAATAAAAGCTTGCATATCCCCTTTATTATAAAGTTTTTCTATTTTCTTTAATTTTAGTGTCTCTGGTGAATATTTTACGCTTGAATCGTCGGTAGTTAGTTTGGTGTTAAAATATCGACAATTTTAATAAATTTATATGTTGTATATAATATTTAAATTCTCGTAACTCGTTTGATTGTTTCACAATTCAGCCGAATTCTATTTGTACGCACTTGAACTCCCCACTCCAACACATTAGTACGCAAAACGAATCTGTTCCGCGAGGGACAGTTTAGTTTAGTTTCGGAAATCATGGTGTAAGGACGTGTTACTCTGCGTGATGTTTGTTGACTGTCTAACACTTTCATCACTATTTCTTGGCACGTATATTTCTACTCAATAATTTATTAAATATTATACTTACTGATAGATTTTGATCGTTATATTTATTGATGAACGGTCTCATAACCTCTCAAAGTGATATTCAATTTTGATCATTGTTTCATTTTTATATAATTTGTTCTTTTAATACATTTGGTCTTGATCATTGTTTGATCATGTTACACTTGATCTCGATCATTGTTTCATTTTTATATAATGTAGTCTTTTGATACACTTGGTTAAGAGTTTTGATTTTCTTTTGTTCAGATTATCAGCAAATTGCGAGGGAAATTTCGAAACATTTGAAAGACTCGGACGCCGCCATGAAAGTCAGGAGGACGAATACCGCGAAATTCAAAAGGACATCATTTGACTTCCCTGGGCATCGTTCACATTTAATCGTAAGTCGTATGCATTTTGATAATTTTATAATTTATATTTTATATTTCATATAAACTATTATAATTTTATAATTTATATTTTATATAAATTACTATATAATTAGTCACTAACTATTATATAATTTTATATATATATATATATATATATATATATATATATATATATTTTAATTTATTCAACGATATTAATTGGAAAAGTTTAGTTTGTTTTCACGTGGGAGTACTATATTAGAAAAGTAAAAATATTATTTTTATTATTTACAAGAGGAGTCAGGCTATCTTTTATTGGCTCTTTCTTATACAAAATTTCAAGAAAAGAAACTGTTTAAAAGTTATATATATTTATTGGCCATAAATTTTTACTTGAGTCTAAATAATCACACTAATTGATAGTAACACTTATTGCTTAAACTAAATTCTATGAACATAGTACAATGTGTTTTTGCTTTTATTATATTTTAATATTCAAACTTGAATACATTAATATGCTAATTGTTTGATAATATTCTTTTAAAATTAAAGTATATTACATCACAAGTATTATTGCATTTAAATTGCAATCTACATCAAAATAAAGATAAAAATAAAGACTTTCATTCATAAACCATAAAAATTAAAATCACAATACTGTCATTAAATGAAAAAAATGAAAGATGTAATGTAATTGACAAAAATGAAAAATTGACAAAAATTAAAGATGTAATCTCATTGACAAACATTTATATAGAGATAATTAAATGAAAAGCATATAATGATTGATTTTATTGGATTCGCAATTTCCAACAAAGATTTTTCAATCTAAACAATAGCTGTCTGTTCTGTTCTATTTTTTCCGCTACGATTTTAAAAAGCTCTCCATAGCTCATGTTTTCATTCAGATTAATATTATTGTAAATTTCTGCTTCTGTTGGCTTTGACGAGCTTAGAATTTCCTCTGTCTGTGTACCGACAGATTTTTTCCCGAAAATCATTGACTCAAACATTGCTGTGCTTTGACTACGCGTTAAAATTACTTTAGAATTGTTGGAAGAATAATTCTCTTTTGCCTTGCTTCTTGTATGTGAATTTAATTCCTTCTTTCGTTGCGGCCATTTAGTACACGTGTAATTAATAGTCCTTATCACTCCGTATCTGCGACATTTTTCTTTTTCGTAAATATTATCGCTGTAAAACGTATTATAATTTCTATTGTTTGACATTTTCAAGCCTACCTAGAACATAGAAGAAAAAAAAAATCCAAAATTTTAAATAAATAAATTTTTAGTTTAAAAATAAAATTCTGATAGTTCGAATTTTATTTTTATTACTTATTAATACTTATTTGAAGAGAGTACCTATCGAGGTGTAAATGAAATTAATGTTTTAGCAACTTTACAGTAATATTTTGAATAATTAATATCTACTAATAATAATTGATAACAATTACTAATAATAATTATTAATAATTGTTATATAATATTTTCTAATTAATAGTTAATTTATTAATTATTGAGTATTCCAGCTTTGAATAATATATGTATAATAATATAACAGTAGTTTGCAGTTCCTAATAGAAAATTAAATCAAGATATTGAAAAATTGTTACTAATTTTCTCTTTGGAATTCAAGCAAGTGTTGTGATATATCGAATGTTTAAAGAAATTTTAATAAGTAATAACTAAAGTAATTATTAAAAAAAAATTACATTATAATATATAATAAAAAGTAAATAATAAAATAACAAGTAATAACAAATAATAAAATTACTTATTATTATTAATTATTGTATTAATTTTCCACTATTTTTTCACATAGTTAGTATAACTTTAATACAATTATGTATGTTCAACCACGTGCTTTCGATATATTTGGTTAGAATCACGCTAACTTTAATTTACTAAAATGCTGAGCATGCAACTTAATATAAATTACTCCAATTTTTTTTTTTACCTTTATAATCTTTATATACCTCTATACTTGTCACAGCATTAAAATGCATAAAATATCAGCAATGAGTATCTTGCAGAGGTATTATTTATTAAGACAGTCACGATGTTCAATAAGATGTGTAATTTCATTTACTGACAATGAATGTAACTCCATCTATGACTAATCTAATGTACGATGTTTACCTGTAATTTTCGGTGGATAATTCATGATCACTTTCAAAGATCGATCGTGCAAGAAATTAGAGTACGAAATACATTATTACATTTTCAAAGTATAGTTTTGCGTGATAAAATAATATTGTTTTATTCGGAGGGAATCTTAATATTCAATATCATTAGTAGATTTCAATTATAATAGATTATAAAGTTTCTTTCTATTAATGAAGCAAATTTCTCTATTATTGTCATTAATTAATTTAACAAGAAGCAAAATTGATTGAATTTACAAAAATATATTTTGTATAGTAAAGCTGATTGTATAATAACTTTTATGAATTATAAAAATAACTATTATCTTGTTCACTGATCAATGAATTACATCCTTTGTTAAAAAATAACATGTAATAGTAAATGTGTAACCATGTTTAACTTTTTTTTTTTAATTATTGCAATTTAAAGATCATTAGATGTTACTGATATTATCTTCAAATGTGATTCAGTCTATTGTTACAAAATATTCTGTATTTCAATTTTGTAACAGTACTCTGAATTTTTGCAGGAAATTATCTATTTGTTAATTACAATTGCCGCTAAATTACACAAATCATTCGAAAATCACACGTTAATCAATAACACGTCGCATTAATAAATTAGTATTTCTTAATATTATTTACTATCTCAACGTAACAGCATAATATTCGTATTTATCTACGAAGATAGACGAGATTGTGTGAAATAAAAAAAATACTCTCTGGTCCAGAAGTTACTAAATATAATAATAAAAATATAAAAATATAAAAATAAAAATAAGATATTAAAAAAATATAAAAATAAGATATTAAATTTTTTTTCTCCGCGCTGTATAAAATGAGGAGTGCTCCTTTGGAAAACTTCATCCCAAGGATAAAGAGTACGATAGAACCTCGATGGTTTCAAGTTAGATATGCCAAGAGATCCCTGCGTTTCGTACAACGTTCATTCGCATTCGATTTCTGATCTTCTTTTCTCATCCTGCGATGTTATCATAAGCCAGTGGCAATTTGATTTATTCGAGTATATCGAACTTTTCTTCCAGCAAATCGATAACTCGTTGCAAAGTAGTTCGAAAATTAGAAATAACGACGTCTTACTTCTTGCATCGTGATTTTGAAATTTTATAAGAAATTTTTCAAATGTGATGAAAAATTTTAACGAGTTATCGTATATAAAGAAAATCCACATACATAGAATACTTTAATCAATTTATTTGTTAACTTTACTTTATTAAATGTTGAAGCATGAAAAATGGCAGAGAGTATAATGTAATTTTGAAGGAGTTCAACATCTATTTCTATCTAGGTTGCTCACGTCAGTTTATTTACAACTTGCAATTAATAAGAAATTCACGTGTGATGCTATACTATTATATATCACTATTTAAGGATATAATTCAATCTAAATCTATAGAGGCTTCTTTAAAGTTGTGATGATCTCAATAAAACGTTAACGTCAATGTCTCGAACAGATGATGACACTGATATTTCGTTAGATTGTCAGTAGCCATGTTTCATACAAACTACACCACCTATCAATAGCAGATATCTGTATTTCATTTATTCGTGGATTTTGCTCTAGAGCATTTATATTTTATAATAATCACTTACACTATCGATTGAAAAGTAATATTTTTACTCGTATTTAGTATTATTAGAGTTTCACTTAGAGTTTCACTTATAAAACACTATAAAATTTCACTTGGTCGAAGTACCGAAGACAGTTTTTATGCAAATCTGCGTCAACGTTTCGGAATGCAAAATGCATTGTACACTGTAATTCTTATCTTGTCGTTGGATAAAGATTATTTCATCATTTTTCTTTTCTCTGGAAGTATCAGTTTCGACAGGAAGGAATGAACCTAAATACCTAATACTTTATTCTGGTCTTTCAACCAAGTACCTAATACTTTATTCTGGTCTTTCAACCAAGTAATCTTCATTATGATGGAATGCGCGGTCTGCAAGAGAAAGAGAGAGAGAGAGAGAGAGAGAGAGAGAGANTCAAAAAAAAAAATATTTGTACCTAATCAATAGAGAAATTTTTTTTTTTTTTTTTTTTTTTTTTTTTTTAAAGAAGATTTAATCGTAATGTACTTTTATTCGAAAATTAATGTTCGTGGAATTGAAAGATTATTATCTTCTAATTATCGTTTGATATTACGGTTTCATTTTCACTCGTGCTCAATTTCATTGTTTCATATTGCTTAATCTCAGGTAATAGCGTCGATTGTACATTTATATCAATTATTCATCGTTAAGATAGATCTTCAACCCTTTCGAGTTGCACTGGAAATGTCAACTCTTCTGCGGCATACACACAATTGCACTGAAACAATTCAAAATGTCAGGTAGCATTATATGTACATTTCCTTCAGAGATAATTCAAATGGTCAGCTGTGCAATATTACTGCATCATCTGATTACTCGCAATTATGTATCTCTAATATGCATGTATCTTTACAAAGTAACCATTTTCTAAGAGATACCATGCTGTGAAACATAATGAGATATAAATGTGCACAAATTACATTCACTCAATGAAAGATGAGATTTATTTCTTATTGTTAGCCACACAATAAACGAGTAATTCTTTATCGAATAAATTCTCACTGCAATGTCGAAGTGTTGCACACATACAAGAAAATGTGAAAATAATCCCCAAGTGTCAAAGGCGTTAACATGTAAAACGTCCTAAGCTGATTTTTATTATTCACCGCTTGAATTCACCAACTTCCGCTTGAATTCAGAACACCGATCGCTCATCTCACTCTATTAATCTGACTAATCAGCTTCTAATCTCCACGATCACGCTTTCCTTTCATGTCAAAAAAAAAATCACATCGTTCAATCTCCTTCAGGAGAGCACCCTCCCGAAGAAGCAAACACGTAACAGTCATTCCGTCGTCTTCAGAGCGCGTTTTATAGCGCAATTCGCGTTTGCCCATCATTTATCCTATCCAATTTTCGTACGACGCAGATAAATCAACACGCTATCCCCAGACGTTTGTTTCGCGTTGATTGACGGACACTGATAAGAAATAACCGAGATAAGCCCTTCTTCTTTGATAAAGGTTAAATGTCACGCAGGCATCAGTGCAAGCAAACGTCTGATTGTTCTTTTTCTCGGTTTGTTTCTCTTGCTTTCCACGCAGGGACCATTGGAAATTCCTCGCCCCGTTCTTCTAACCACCCTCGGCTCTTCATGTTTTTCCCGTACGCAACCCCACTCGCTTTCCTTCGAGCGACCTATCAGCGCGCTACCAGCGTCGAATGGCATTCAGTTCTCAGCGCGCCGCGACACGAGCAACCACCAGTTTCGCATATCGTGCAACTCGCGAGCTCGTTCGTCGATACGATCAATAAATTTCCGATCGATTCGTTGCAAACCATTTTATCTTATTTAATTCGTTTACCAAATGAGGAGAATCTTTTTTTATCGATGAATTTCGTTCGTGAATAGTTACCCTCCCCGATGAAGGGCTAATCGAGCTTGTAAAAGACGTGTGACCATTTTATTGTTTCCTTTATTTCTGTTCTTACCTTTTTTCTTTTTTTTTTTTGTTGGTAAAATTGGACGAAGTGTAACGGTTTGAATCAAGTTGCGAAATCGTAGGATAGTGTTCGGGATTTACCCATCAGTAAAGTTGGCGAGGACTCAATTTTCGTAAAAGGTTTCTCATGCCCGGTCGTGTTCATTGACAAATTGATTCACTCTCGATCACTCTCTATCAACTCGTGTTTACAGCTGTGAGTACCACTTTATGTCTTCATTTTATTTTTAATCTGTACAAAATGTTTCAGAGCAACACGTGCGTGTTAGAATTCTTATGAATAGATCGCGCATTTTCATGCAGATTCGCTTTTTTTTTCTTTTCGCACGCGATTAACAGGGTTGAACCTTGGAGATTTATTTCTTAATCTCCACTGTAGCACACTTTAGATATTTTAGCTTCGATTACGTCCACAGTTTATAGCCGATTTACCAGATAAAATTTTACTGAAATCATAAAGTCTAACATCGGTATTGTAATATACTAATCGTAGATGTAGTTCTTGAATGTACGCGAAATTTATATATAAGAAATATTCTACTTCTTATATATAAACTTCGCAATTTCGTTTCGTAAACAAAGTTCGTTTTTCAAGAATTTTTATTTTGCCTCGTTTTGCAATTCCATGAGTAACCGTGCACAATTGTGTTTTGAAACGTTTTTGGTCAATAAGTTGTCATAGAGGATAGTAATGCATTAGTGGTAATATTCAATGTCGATGTTTCGATAACAAACGGTGGTTTGAGGGAAATTTTCACACGAATCAATACTGCTTATCAAAGTCGCTGTGTAAACGATCCTAATCGCGAGTCACGCAGCTTTGCGATAAATAAATTCTCATATACGCGAGAGAAAAAGAGCTGTACTGTTGTTGTTGCATACGTTTCTCTTTAACTCTTTACGTGCGAAATTTTTTTATTAAATTTTCGTATCATTAGATCACTTTTATTATCGTGTTTACTATCGTAGAGGAAAAGGAAAGGAATTTACTGATAATTTCGTATATTGTATACATAATAAAGCATCTTTTACGTGAACTCTTATTTTTCGATTATTTTAATATTCGAACGTTGTTGTATCACCATTGTGTGATGTCTGCTAGTATAAGATAATTTTCTACCTTGCTAACACATAGATATTCTACTGTGACAATTTAACATTTGAATATTAAGATGCATGTTTGAAAAAATAGAGGTGCACATAAGAAAGATTCAGTCGTGTCATTTATTTATTAAGGACCAATGTTGCGTTATTGTGACAGTAACATTTCATTTGCAATTTTTTTTCGATGTATATTACCAAAGTCTATTTTTTTAATATTGCAACCGTGAGAGAGGAAAATATTAAAGTTCGTCTAATACTTTTCCGCAGTTTCCGTGTTCTATAATTTTCTAAAGTTTGAAGAAATCGAACTACTTGTAATATTATGATCAATTATTGCCAAGGGTTAATGTGATAATGGACTGGAAAAATAAGAGTAGCAGTAGTAATAGTACATTAAGTATTAAACAAAACAAAAACGTTTAAACATTCTTGTTTACAAAATTTTTATTTTTCATACGTTTTTTTGAGTGCCAGAATTGTTGCCTGACTGGCGTGATGTAAACGTTTATACGAAGGATTAAATTGTTGCGAGAATTACAGTGTGAAATTTCACTTTCTGTCATTTGTCAATACGTGCACGCGTTCGCGAAACAATTACGTCGTTTAAATTTGCTTTGGATTGTAGCGTGTAGTGGATAAACTATTGAGAACGAATATTCTACAATTTCAATATTGAGACAGATAATGAGACGTGATCCAGATACGGTGCGTTTTTATGAAATTCTTTGAGGTTTTGCCACATGCCACTGCGATCGTAATGAGACCAGAGGAGTGCTTTTATTAAATTTTAAAAACTGATATTGAATCTCGCGTTGAAATAATTTTTGCGGACGACAAGATATTTACTTAAAGGACGATGTAACGGATGGGTAAGCTTAAATACGAATTTTTAATATTTCAATCGCTTGTAAACTGTTATTTTTCTTTGTCCTTTGCGTATATTTTTTTTATCACTTTTCTTTTTGTATACTCCTTTACACCTGAATGAATCTCTTTGAGAGAGAATTTTCATTGGAAATCTGTACGGTATTTAAAAAAAATATTCCATTACATGATTCGATAACTAATGATTACTGCAATCAAGATGCTATAATAACATAAAGGTACTCTTTCGTTACTATAATGTGTAGAACGAACGTATCGCGCTTGAAAATGATGTTGAAAACTTAATTTCATCAGGATTCCCTTGGCATTTTGAACAGAAATTGAATTTATTAAATTGCATTGCCGAAAATATAATTCACAAACACACGCTATATCTCGGCCTCTCGAACCAAATAACTAAAACCCACATTTGCAATTCATGTTTATAATTTCTTTTGCCTGACAATTCGCCGTAACATATATTTGAATATCATCGAAAATTGAAATGAAAATATTTACGAAAATTGAAATAAAAATATTTTCTACTATTTGTACAAAGATGAACGCGTTCAGTTTGCCTATATGTAATATCGTCGCAGAATTCAGATTCCAATTATCTCGAGTAAATTGAAACTTCGCGTAATTGAAAGACTCGGAAACATTCGAATCAAGATCTGTTTCATTGCGAGATTCCGTGAAAAAGTGAAAATTGAGTTTCTACTTACAAATTAACGTCGTTTCGAGGTTCTTTCACCCTAGCGAAATTTTCTTACATTTTTCAAAAGTGTAATTTATCTCTCGGTGATTTTGTTGTGTCGGCCGATATTGAGATCGATTTAGATATTTCCAATGAATTTTTAAACAATGTATTGCTACTTCGCAGGAAATACAATCCGATTAATATAGAGAATACTTTCATGTCAGCGCTTTATGGTTCAATTAATCAATCAATTATTAAAATTCAGACGCTCTTTATATTATTGCTCTTTACGACGTTATTAACATAAAATTGCTTCGGAGGCAGATAACTAGATGAAAATGCAAAAATCTTGTTCGACGTTTGAAGGTTTATTTCGAGAGAGGAAATACAATTTTCGAGTAATTACAAAGTATTAATTTACGTTTCGAATCTCTAAAAGATTCGTCTCTTATAAATGTCTGAATATAAAGATCTAATTTGTCGTTGTTTCTTTTTTCCTTTGGAATTATTTTTAGTATGAATCACAACTCTCATTAGATTGCGAATTATTATGCATGACGTAAGAAAATAATAAATCGAGTTAAAAAATAAAACATAATGGGCAAAAGTGTATATAAAGTATTTGTTATAATATACAACAGAAGAAAGATAAAAATTCATAGTCTGATCGTTACATTTGCTATCGAAATTATTAATCAAGTTTGATTAAATCTTTCTCTAATAACTTCGATCTTTTTTGTTTCTTCTTCATAAATTATCGTTATAAATTATCGGTTTCCAATCACGTTAGACAAATATCAGAAAGTTTTCGCGAATAATGCATATCGTGAAAGTAATTTGATAGAATCATCATCCCTCTTGTTATACGTGAAATATCTTTCTATCGACAGTGATTTGTGTGATCGACGACGATTTGTAATCATTTATCACAGTCGTTTCGACCTAAGAACGAAATATTAGGACGTAAATGGAACGAACGAAAGCCGGTTTAACGTTTCAAGTAACGCAGGGAAAGTTAAATTGCATTTGTTACGTATAATACAGGGTGGGCCAAAATTAATCCGTAGTTATTTTTCAACATTTGAAAGGAATAATTTTTTAAGACATAATGAATAAATCATGTTTGAACTTAAATTTAATTTAAAATTAATAAAATTAATTTTTTCTTATATTTTGATATTTTATAAAGAAAAAAAAAAATAGATGGAAATAAACTTTTGGCTCAGCCTGTACGTATGATTTATAGCTGTATAACATTAAACAGTAGAATTAAATTTTTTAAAAATATATAATCACATTCGTTTCTAGTTTTAATTCTAATTTTATTCCTCTACAAGTAGAATGTTTACTTTACTAATTTAATTTGTTGGAAAACTCATAATTGTTACAAATAATAAAATGAAATAGTTCATATGGTACTTTTGTAACGATGTATCGATGAAACACATTACTAAAGCAATCGGTGTATAGAAAAGTAAAACTTTCAAACTGTGAATGTATGGATACGTAACTTTCAGTATTTCGATGATACTGTAAAGAGTTAAATGGAGATACGTCCTTCAGAAAGATTGAAAATCTTCTTCTTTAGTATGTCAAAGTGAAGCACGTTCAATGAATAACAAAGAAGATCCCTCNTATTATACCGTTTTTTTTTTTTTTTTTTTTCATAAAATGAAAGCTAGCCTTCATGGAGGTCACGATCGACCACGAGATAGATTTCTTAATTACATAGAATGTGTCTGAACATTCGTTGTTCTAACAAAGCCAGTGATTTATGGGAATAGCTACATACTTGAATTAATAATAGTGCAGTTTTCAATGTGGAGATTTTCAGTATTTATCTAGAAATGAATCAAGAGAAGATTTTATGTACATAAAGGAACAAACGAACAAAAAGAATTTCACCAATTCTGTGATATTTCTTGATCATAGTTATACAGCTGTGGGGCATAAAAGTATCACGTTAATAAATATTGATCTTCAAGTTAATCAAATTGTCAGGAATTTCAGTATTAACTGAAAAGGAATTTCAGAATTAAACTCGCAATTGCATTTTTATGCCATTGTTCGCGGATGTCTTAATTAGAAACGCTCCTCGTTAAGAGACATCGAGTATAATAGTCTCGTTACAAATTATTTCAACAAGTTATCGTTATTTTTTTATTAATACCATTAACAAGAATAATTTAATTAAACGACAACATAATTCCTCTACAACATTGCTTTCTAAAGTTTAGACATCATTTTAATGAATTATTTGAAAAACAATTATTTAAACAACGCACAATCTCAATTTGTTATCTGAAAATGATCGTTAGTTCGTCTGAGCAAGCTCTGAATTATTTTATTAATGGCCCTCGAATTTTCTATTTCGTTTCGTGTTCCTTTTTTGTAAACAATTTCCTAAAATGATTGTATAAACTATCGTTTCTGTTCGGATCGTTTTTGTTCCAATGAATTAATTCAAATAAAATTTACAGAATTTGTTTGCTCTTCTTATGTCTCTCAGATAAATACGATAATTTAGTTGTCTTTGTTTCAAGTAAAATTCGCGTCAACCCGACCGAGAATGTTCTTGGCCAGAAATTTCTCGTATCTTTTTTTCATTCACCAACCGTGAACACGATGAGCAATGTGTTTAATTGGCGTACGTCGCGTGCAGCACGATTTGCACTTGACACCAGAGAAAAACGTGCTTCGTTGCTGCTATGAAAAAAAAAAAAAAAAAAAAAAAAAAAAAAAAAAAAAAAAAATTTTTTTTACCACCTATAAACACAAAACAAATTATAAAAAAAACAAAATACATTGAAAAAAAAATAAAAAAATTTTAAAAAANGGTGATTTTTTTTTTACTAAAACGCTGATATAATTTGATGCAAATCATGGTAAATTGATTCTTCGTATGCGTATTGAGGGGAGAACGAGAAATATCCTTCATTCTCGATCTGGTATTTAACATTCGGATTTGCCAGAGTTTGCCAGAAATCAATTTCGAGGATTTAAATGATTTTTCTCGTAATATATTTTAAAAGAAAAAGAATTTACTTTTTTTTTGTGTGTGTGTGTGCTAAACTTTTTTCTATTTTCTTTTTTTTTTTTAATTTCGATTTTCTGACGACAGAAGCTTCATACGTTGATGCTAATAGATACTAAAAATGCTTCAGCTTAAGGAAAGAAAGACCAGTTGAATAAGTGTATATTAACTGCACAGTTTAATTGTGATAAAACGTAACAACAGTGAATGTGTTCAACGTCATGATATTATGTTCAATCTCAAAACAAATTATTCGAATTTAATTTTAATTTAATAATTCCTTATGATGATAATTCTTTGTCCCTTAAAGTTATTGCTGATCGATCTGCCTGATTACACTTCATACTAAGGACCTCACCTAGTCTATTCGTTGTTTCGCAAAATAAATGTTGCGATGAATTTCAATTTACATATCAACAAATCCGTGGTCGTGGATGATTCGAAATTATTAGCGCGGAGAATAACGCGACTTCCACTTTTCAGAGTTTTGTTCTCGCGCAGTCGCTCTTCCCCCTCGAATTTCAGCAACGGTTTTGTTTCAAACCGTTGGTTGTAATGAAAAATAACTATGCGCGTGTTAAACCGTTGTAATGAAAAATAACTTTGCTCGAGTCGGGGGGGAAAAAAAAAATCAAGAGTTTTTAACGAGAGTATCGGTGATCTTTCGCCGCGCGTAATTCCGCTTTGGAGAACCTTCCCGATTCGAACAATTTCGTGATTGTTTTCGCAACTTTGCAACGATGTGAATTCCAATGTACGCGCGCGTGTTTGTTCGTTTGCCACGTGCCGCTCGCCTAATACCTTTCGTTTTCGATTAATCTCCATCGACGAGACTTTATCTCAGCTTTACCGCTTTGTATTCAAAAGGTCATGCATTTACGAACGCTCTTGTTCATAATTCACCGGAAGCTCCTGTTTATAATGCAACAATAGACGAAAGCTTCCATTTACAACACATTTCAGAGCAAAAAATGATTCTAATCTTCAGAGATCGTGAGTCTGTAAAATTTCTGTGCGAAATTACGAATTGGTCGTTTCGACCATTAGCGTTGATCTATTAGCCTCTTAGCCTGAATTTAGTTATGAAAATTTCTTTCGAAGATCGAAATCTCCCATTTAAAATGACCCCTTGAAAACTTTCTTCACGATCTCTTTTCACTACTTTATTAGACTTTGTACGTTGAAGTTTAGATGAATTTTTTGAACTTTTATCATTTCGCCCTAATATTCAATGTTCGAGAAGATGGGAGAAAAAAAGATCAGCAAGTTTTGATCATTTCAAAGGGGAGACTTCGATCTTCAAGATGGTCGGTCTAGTATTTAAAAAAAATTTTCAACGCTTTCAGAGTCGTTTGAATTTCTACGGATTGTGAAGAACAAAATTTTCCACGAACGAGCTCAGAATTGTCAAAATAAAGGCTTTGCACTTTAAAGTGAGAAACGGATTGTATTAAATTTATTTTTTTTTTTTTTTCACAAAATTATGAAATTTTGAAACATTAAATAAATAGCGGTTTAATTGCGATTCCTCGCTGTAATTGTCGTGAAATTAAGCAGCAGACTGACGCGAGAGAATTTTGAAAATATTTTAATAATATATCACGTTCGAAATGAGCGAGTGTCCAGCGATTTATAGGCGAGAATAAGCCTGTTATGAAGCGTGCAACTTTTAATTAACCACTCTCGCTCGCGAAATGCGAGTTTGGTCAGCACCCTCTCATCCCATAAAACTCGACTTCGTGATCGAGCTGCGTAACTACCACGATAAATTGGCCTCGTTTACCCCCGCGATAAAATCGACTTCGAATTAGAATCGAGCCTCGTCGGTGTTATGGAAATCGATCATAGTCGACCATTGATAAATTAACGTTTCGAAAAATCAATTCTTTCCAGTTTTGTGCTTTTTTTTTTTTATTGAACTCGTGAGCCGTTAATTTACTGCTGAAGGTATTTCTCTCTCCTTATGGATTCGTCTGTTTCACGTTGACCTAAATCGATTCGATTTCGACGCAGTCGAGCGTACAAATCGCAGTTTCCGTGACGGTTCAATTTCCAACAGGGATGGGAGCTTTTTTTTTCTTTTTTTTTCAACGACGACCGAATCTCGTTTGCTTTTTTCCCCCGACGAGACGAAATCACGCGTTATTATACGCCATTCGACACGCGCGCGTCGTTTTAACGACGGGATAGGAATTTTAGAGGACGATTTTAATGCGCAATTCTCGTTTCCTTTGTCGGGCGACGCTGATCCTGGCCAGTGTGATTGATAATTTTCTGCAGAAATATACACTTTTTGTATATCTCTCAGAAATCTCGAACGACGTACTTTTAATCAAATGTATAAATGAAAGTTCGCGTTCTCCGGTGTATTTGAATTTTTCTCCAACTTGCTTGAGGAAACAGTCATTTCGTTCACTTCATTGAAGAAATTTATAATTCTTTGCATAGGCAGAATCAGTGAATCTTTCATTTTGACAATTAATTGGGGAACAGTATTTCGAATGGGAGAGACTTTAGTAGAAATCAGCCATAGAGATATCACGGAATGAGAATAAATTAATTGCCTCTGTTAATTAAGCCGGAATAAATAGTTATCTGGTTCAACGCTTTAGTTATTTTACTCGTGGCCAGCAAATAATCGTCATAAATATTCGATGAATACGAGATATGGTAAATAATATAACACATGTGTATTTAAAAAAATGCATATATACAAGCAGTATATTATACACGTACAAAACAATACGCATACATATACGTACAAATATACTATGTTATATATGTTATGCATCAATACAAGTGTACATACAAACATATTATACAACATAATGTATTGAACAAAATAACATTCTACTAATTTATTATTCTATAATAAATTCTATAAATAACATTCTAAATAACATTCTACTGATTTATTTCACATTCTAAACATATTTATTTAACATTCTAAATAACATTCTACTGATTTATTTCAATCATAAAATACACATATTTATTTATGTTTTAGTTAATAAACATATTTATTTAACATTTTAAATAACATTCTATTGATTTATTTCAATCATAAAATACACATATTTATTTATGTTTTAGTTAATAAACATATTTATTTAACATTCTAAATAACATTCTACAGATTTATTTCAATCATAAAATTCGTGCGTATATCACGTCAAAATTATATAGCAATTGTCAATTCTTTCTTTTTTTTATTGTGATTAAACGAGAACAACGGCTTGGCTTAATCGTATAAATCTGGCGTTATGTCCCGTGGAAAAGTTTTCGCGATTTGCTTTCATCATCTTTCTTCGTGGAAACAAGATCGAATAAAAATCGGATGCTTTTAGGTGAAAGGCTCGCGCACGTGGAGAACACAGGGGTAGCATAACGCGCGCAACGTTTCCTTTGTACAACAACGAGGTACACCCACGTCCCGTGCACACCCATAAAAGAGAGAATCTAGCGGGTGTCCGTGATGCACACTTGTGAAGTAAAATTTTCCTTCCGCGAAATGAAACCATCTGTCTCTATTTTATGAATGGGCAAACCAGGGACAAAGGTATTAAAAATATCGTCGTATTCCCTTTTTATCTCTCATTTTTTACCTTCGTATTTCCGCGCGACGCGTTTATTATCATTGTTTATTTCCCTTCTTTTTTTTATTATTATTATTATTGCGTGTTTCTGAGCTTGGATACTAAATTAAAGGAAAAAATGTTTTCCTAGAAACGTTTTCCAGCTTTTTGAAGCAAACCTGCGCAGCTTCGAACGAAATCCGAGTAAAACTTGGAATTTGATTTCCCCGGCAAATATTTAGGGATAATATCTTAATCGACGACTTCTGAGATCAAAGAATTAATAATTAATAAAGGAGACAAATTATGATCTAATCGATCTTGGTCTTTGTAAATGAAATTATAAATAAATTTGATGTTGAATACAGTGTCTTGAAATAATGAATCTACAAATAAATTATTGGGATATCAATAATAAACTCGTCCATCTTGTTTAACAGCTTAATTTTCAATAACAGGAAAGTAGGATAATACTGTAGTAAAATTAATATAAAATTCGCTTGACAATTCATCGCGTTTCCTGACGAAAAAAAATCTTATTAGGTATCGTTCCAATACAATACAACTTCGTCATTTAAACGGGGAGTTCATTTAGAAACGGACGAAATCCATAAAGAGACCAACACGAAAACACAAAATGTTGCTGTACATCTGAAACAGAGACAGATTATTTGGAATGTTTACGTTCTCTTTCTTCATTTTATTAACTTCACGTTTTTTCCTTTGAGAGGAATATTGTATTGATCTCTTTCTTCATTAAGTCGAGAATCTCATTGACTTTCGTTTCGCCCAATCCCTTTAAATCGCTTCCCTCTAGTTTCTCTCCTGGAGAACATTTTTTTTTCTGCGCGCCACGTGTCAGACTTTCTTCTTATTTCTTAAAAAAATCGAAAGAAATATCTTTAACGTCTTAATTCTCATACTGGTAGTGTGACAATCATTTTCAAATAATACTTCATCTTTCTGAATAACGGAAGCAAGGCCTGCTATTTTAATTAACCATTTAGAATAGGAATAATATGTCTAAATAAACCATAAAAATCAACCAAAGTGGCTAAATAAACATGCCTTAAATCTCTGCATTTAAATGAACGTTAATTCGCGAGATTTCTAACTTCTAAGTTGCAATTTTATTTACCTGAATGGAAAGTTCATCTTTAAGCCTTTGCAAATCATTCTTGGCGTGTGCGATCAGTTATAGTATATTCACTATTATAGCGTAGCTAGCGAAAATGTATACTTTCTGATCCTCCATTTTTGGATCAATAAAGGATAAATTGGATCATTCCAGTGTATAGAGAAAAAAGCAATACACAATTTATATGTTACGTAGTGAATAGAAGCCATGAATGAGAAATGTTCTCTTTTAAGAAGAGGCTTTCACCATGATCGCTCGAGGATGATGAGAAACACACGTGAAAACTCTGCGGACCGTTCGCACATCCCAAGAATAAGTTTTCCCTTGTTCTCGTATTGTGCAGAAAAATTCCACCGAGACGTGAGATCGTACTTCGGAAGATCAGTTACCCGTTTGTTTGAGATAACCGAGTTGATATCTCATCCAGTTTTCCCGTGCGGATTTAACCTTACATTTTTCTATTCTGGAGAGCTTATGAATATTGAAATTTATATGTCTGTTACACAAAAGAATAAAGATCAAATTCGATTATTTTAAAAATAATTAATAAAAATTGAAACACGCTCGCTTTTTTTCGACTTTAATGATAAATCCTGCGAATTTTGAATATATTTATATTTATAATTATGGATCTAACATGTCACGTTAGATAATTAATGTAATGAATTCTTGTTAGGAAATTGGAAAGAAAAGGCTTTCACTAGAAGAAATTCCAAGTGAAGCTGATTGAAAATTCACCAATAGAATGTAACTCGTGAAAAGAAAAAAAAGACTGCGAATTCATCTTTACAGATCGTAATTCTTTCCGATCGACTTATATTGTCGAATTCCGAATTATTAGAATATTGGAATTGTGAAAAGAAATTCCAAGGATTCTGAAATTCCAAGGAGTTGAACGATAATTGTTAATCAATTGCGATATCCTTGCACCATTTCCAAAGTTTAAGATTTCCAAAGTTATAATAACGTAAGAAATCCACGGCTTTGTTTTATACTTATCTTCTATAGAAACCGAAGGAAAGAACTTTTGATTTGATAGAAAGATTCGATCTGTGCAATCGGAATACAAAGTATTCTGGAAACTTACACATTTCCTGGGCTATGATCGATATGATCTCGTGTGGCAGACACGTAGCGAAACTCGCGAAATTTCTGGAAATCTCGCCAAAACTAATGTCGAATTTTAATTAATCGCCGCTTTTGCAACGATTAATATGGTGAATATTAATCGCAAGTTTATGAGTTTCGCAGCCGTAATAAATTCAAATGCACGTTTTATTAGTATAATTATTCGCTTTCGTCTATTTATTTGCCGTACTACCATCATTCCGCTTAGAAGGAGTACAAATAAATGATTCAACTGGCAAACGTTCGTAATTGCTGGACTAAAATTTCGTCCTCGTCAGTGGAGTAATTTAATTTGCGATTGAAATTAATTCTAATGCCTTCAAATTCTTTTCAAAATCATTCTTCTGCCTTCAAGAGATGATAACTCTTGTTTATATTTCTATAAATCAAACTACTAAAATCCGTCATCGATTGTATCAATGACATTTCATTAGAATTTGTTTCTATTTCTAAATTCATCAGAAACAGTAACTCTCATCTGCTACATTTATTTATCCAATTTGACTGAAGTAAGTCAACAAAATTCTGCTACATTAAAATTATACATCCTAGGATTTGTCTTTAAATTTTTCAAGTCTTCAGAGAAACTTACCATTTTCTAAGAATTGTGTCAATGGCATATAAATTTTATTTATTTTCACACGATTTCACAGGGTTGAAATGGTCGCCAGCAGAGCGTCGATAGAATTGCGTAACGTAATCTATCACCAACAACCTTGAAATTTTCTTACTGCTTTTACGCAACAATTTTTCTCGTCTGGATTAAACGCATTTCAAAATAACTGTGTTGTCAACTGAAAATAGACCACCCTGTACTTGTGTAACCATATTGATTTTCCCAACTCTTCATTTATTAACAATTTAAACATCGCCCTGTATTTATAACCTTGTACGCGATATATCACACGTGGCATATTAAATTTTTCCTCGGCGATCAACAAAATTTCGGAAAATTCGAACGTATAGTCATCACGTTCTTTGTGTATTTACTATGCACGTGAAATATATAGAAGTTTTAGCAAATTAACAGAAGCACTTGCATTTAACGTACAGCATGGATATAGAAAACATTTATCTATGAAAAATTGTCGATGATTGAAAGTTGTATAATTTTGTTAAAATAAAAAAATAAAAAATCGTGCAACAAGTCTTAAGGGATTGGGAGGCTTCAATCTTCAAGACTATGGTAGGCTTAACTATGAAGGAAATTTCCCAGTGATCATAAAGACGACTGAATTTGCAAAATTCTCGAGAGAGAAACTACTTTCACTCTTTTCAAAGTGATTTAAAAAAAAACATTTTCGAAAGAAACAAACTTAGTGTTATGAAAGTAGAAGACACTCGACACAGATCTACGATTCCACGAAAAATTTTCTTCGCAAAATTATAAATTGCAATTTAATATATCGACAATTCTTCGTCGAATGTAGGCCGTCGATTTCGTCAATTAATAACAATTTGATCGTCATCAAATATCGTACAATCTGTCCAAATCTGTCACATATTACGCGCAATGTTATATTTTAATACGGTTGGCGATAGTCGAGGAGGTTTAATTACTGGTTCAACCTGAGCGCAAAGGAAAAAAAAGAAAAGGATTAATCGATGAGAATGGTTTATCGATTGTTGCATCGATGCTGCGTGCATGTGCAGCAATCGATTAATCGTGCATGCCATTCTACTCGAGGTGAAAAATAGGCAATCTGTACAGTTTTCTGACGAACGTCCCGTTATTTTTTTCTATCATTGCTGCGAGCAAAATTATTTTGCAAATCGTGGAATTTCTTTTTCAAACTGACTGTTTATTATCATATATTATTATTATTTAATATTATCATATATTATTATTATTATTATTATTATTATTATTAATATATTATTATTATTATTTATTCATTATCTTGACTCTCGTACGAGATTTTAATTATTTATATTCCTTGATGGTTTAAGTAGTCGACGCTATAAAATCATTTAAAAATTACAAATTCATTTTTATGCGCTAATTTACAGACTGCAAATTTTTGTGTATTTATAGGGAAACTGCATGAAGAATGCAGATATAAACAAAATATCCAAAGTTATAACGTGTAAAACAGTTTTTTACCGATTTAACTTTTTTTCTATTTTCTAACTTTTTAAACTCGAACTTGTTTGACAGTCGTCCGATTGAAAATCACTTATTTTTTGAATTATCGATCAAGTAAAAGAATTGTCGGTGTCAAAGTCAATTACAGAAATGTTCTTGTATCGTTTCATAACAAATTAAACGAGTCTGTAAACTGTTATTTTTGGGGAAAGGAGTAACATAGGTCACACGAACATAGTCGATTTCACATGAATTTTTCAATTAACTCGAGATAAAGGACACTTTACCTGAAATCCGCGACAAGTTAACTCGAAGTATACCCTGACAAGCGGTTAATTAGATTTTCAAAAATATGAATGTCACGTGGAAATCCGAACACCTCTCAAGTTCATTGAAAGCTAGCTAAATTTCTTTATCCCTGTACGAGCATTTCCAAACTATTTGTTTCTATATCCGAGATGAGAGATAGTTTTTTTTTTTTTTAACAACAGATAATTTCATTAATGATAATAACTTCTAAATAATCTCCAAATTAATAATAATAATTTCTAAATTATTCTATCTTAAAAATGTTGTTTCTTCTTTTTTTTTTTTTATTGTTATCGCGCGTTGCTTCAAACTGAGATCGCCTGCAAGCCGTGGTCATAGCAACTGAATAGATTAATCCACGATATACGCACGGTGACGCAGAATCATCAAGATGTCAACTTGAAAGTTCAACGAGCTTTCCAGAAGACCTGCGCCGCGTCGGAGGAAGCTGTTGGTTCTATTCGGGCGGGAAATTGCACGATGAGCGTCGAAAATCAATTGACGAAACGCGTTCGGTCGCGTGAAATACAGGCTCTCGAAATTCGTCGAACGAGGATTGTCCACGGCTCTTATCAGTTTACGGGGTAATCAAATTCATGTAATGATTATGAAATGGATAGCCGGTCAGGCGTGAAATGAATAGTCAGTGAACACGTGTGTATGTATGCGTAAGTACACGTGCGTTGTACGGAGCATTTAATTTTAATCACATTTCTACGAATTAAAATTAAAAAGAGAATTGCACGAGTTGCTGATTGACTCAACAAATTAGGATGAATAAAATTTCTTTTCATGCCAGTAGCTTTTATATTATTTATAATGATGTTCTAACAATATATTTTATGTTATCTACATGTAATTGATTTACAATACTAATTCTAATATTTTATGATTTTAACACTTAATGATGTAGTAATATAGTAATTATTATAACAAGCCACATGATCGAATTAATAAAAGATCTAGAAATATTCATATTATCGTAAATAATATTGCAACGAATGTTACTTTCATAATACCTATAACACTCTAATAATCGTCTACCCACATAATTTCTTTTATTACTACATATATAAACACACAAAAGCAGGAGTTAACCCTTTGAATGTTGTAGTCCATGTCAGAGTATCTGAAATGTTTGAAATAATTAATTGACTTGCATATAAGAAATTCAAAGAGGACAATGTATAATAAAATATTGAATAAATATATCAAAAGTTACATGTTCACAAAATGAATATATTCTCCATTTACAATACATGCTCTTATTTTGGTATTAAACTTGTCCGTGATAATTGTTAAATAATATCTCGAAATTCTTCCTCTTTCCTAATTTATTCGCACCATTAGCTCGCCTCGTTATTTTCCATCTCGTCGATTTCCATCCTTGTAATAATACCACAAAACAATGATACGCTCATAATGGTCGTATTCCTCTTGCCTTTCTCGTTGTTTCCCTCGTGATACACGGATTCCGTTTACGTAACAAGTCACGAGCATTGGGAGAAAGGACAGCTCGCAAGTTTTCCATGAAAATCGTTATTCTCTGTCTCTTGTTCTCCTCGTGTTAATCCTTTGCACACTGAACAATTTTTAATGTAACCTATCAGCAACTTCGAGTCATTTTTCCAGACTATTTACAAGGGCGCGAGCACGCCTCTGTGGAATATTGAAAATCTTGCTTTGTCATTAATGTTAATCCTTTGCACACTGAACAATTTTTAATGTAACCTATCAGCAACTTCGAGTCATTTTTCCAGACTATTTACAAGGGCGCGAGCACGCCTCTGTGGAATATTGAAAATCTTGCTTTGTCATTAAAAAGAATGTATAAAAATACAATATATAAAAAAATCACTTTCTTCATTTTATGGTAAAAGATGATGATAATTTTAACACAATTATTTATACAAACTAACAGCATGGGCTTACAAGAAAAACTAAAGAATATTTAAATTCAATATATAAAGTATTTAAATTCAAGAAACAATGTTTCTTTTTGATGTCGCTGCTGCAGCGACAACGGAGTAGTAGCGTATCTTGCAATGTCGCCGCAGCAGCGACAACGGAGTGCATTATTTAAATTCAATATATAAAGTATTTAAATTCAAGAAACAATGTTTCTTTTTGATGTCGCTGCTGCAGCGACAACGGAGTAGTAGCGTATCTTGCAATGTCGCCGCAGCAGCGACAACGGAGTGCAAATGGTTAAATCATCGACAAAGCTTCGTAAATGCAACGAAATGTATACGTTGGCCATTGTATCAAAATTTTCTTCGTTGCTCTTGCTTCTCCTCTTCCCTTTTCAATTTTCCTTTCTCATCTCCCGAGCGTTGGAACGCATTTCAGCATTCTTGCTATTTGTCGTGCTCGGTCTTTCTTTGACACGTGAGTGAATAGAACAAACGATGATCACTCGTACGTGAAATGCGTTCAAAAGGAAGAGCATTTGTACTCGAACGCGCGAAGAGTGGCAATGAAGGAAGTATTTCGTATCGATTAAATTCATGGTGGTTTAAATTTCAGCTGGTAATTTTAAATAGAAAATCCTGCACCCTCGTTCGGTCGAATTTCTTTTCTGTATAATTCGAAGCTTCGTATATACTTTCTAGCCACAGGCGACACGAAAATCGTGCTTCAGCTATTCCGGTTTTCGACGATGAGTATTTCGTTTTTTTCTCTCTTTCTCTAATCCTTTTTTATTCTTTTATCTTTTGTTGGTCTCCTTGTGTTAAACCTGCGCGCAGGATACAAATTTCGTTCGTGATTCTGTGGAGGAATAATGTATGAAAATCTCTTGTGTGGTTGGAGGGTTAATTGCTATATGAAACTTATACTATCTAATTTTTGTAAAAAAAAGTGTTAATTTTGTAATAAATTTTGTAATAGATTTTATGAAAGTTTTGGTATTCATGTTACTTGATTTTAATTATTCATTAATTCGTTCATTTTTATTCATCTAATTTTTTTTGTATTCAGCTTATTTCAAACGATCAACGAAACGTAGAATTTCATTTCGTTCTTTTTTTTTTTCTTTTTCAAGAACGAAAAGAAAGAATTGTATGCATTATTATTTTGCATGTACAGAAGAACTTACTGTCCAGTTGAATCACGATACATATATTGCCATATCGTGCATACTCCGACGTTCATTATAATACGTTGTATCGTGTAATACAAGTGTCCATGTAAATGTAAAATTTCATATCTAAATAATCTCCAACCACTCTGCAATAATCTTGTTTCCACAGAATCGCAAGAGAAATATAAACACGACGTCGCAGTTCTTTTTAGAAAACTCTTTTAAAAAGGCACTTTAGATTTCAGATCATGTTTCGGTCTTCGTCACAATCAGACTGCGGATTTTTATACTTCTACTTCTTTAACTGAAACTTCGGAATAAATTTTACAATAATTTTTTTTTATTGCACCTTCCTGTGCAAACGAATAAATAAATAAATTAATAAATTTGCATTAATCCACTGGAGGACCAACGTTGCATTAATGTTACATTACATTTGCAATTCTCTTGAATCGATTTGTATTGTTAAATATATTTTCTTAAATCATTACATTTCATCGTTATATCGCCATTTTTTAGTTTCCATAATATTGCGAAATTCGAAGGAATCGAAGTGTTTCGATGTTGCAATATCTCTAATTTCACATCGAACGTGCAAATTAATTCCAAACACCCTGCAAATGAATAAACTTCCACCCAAAAAGATCGCAAGATGGTGACACGTTGAACGTGATGCGTATCTGTACAGAAAAATCTGTTGCAAAGCCACTAGATTTCAGTACCAATAATGTCAAAGAGATTTCCACGAGAGGGGAACGAAAGGACATCGACTATAATCAGATCAACGTTCGAAACTTCCTTTCTCGTTTAATGGAGCCGACCTTTTCCAGATCTCCTGTTGTCCTGTGGGAAGAGGAAGCCTAACTCGCGGCGACACCACGAAAAAAGGACCAAGCAAAAGGACGAGAAGCGAAGAGAAATGGTTTCCTCGGCGATCTTCGGTGCAGCAGCTGGAACTGGCCTGGCTCTGGTCGTCGCGATGACGATCGTCGTGTACCGATACTACGCGGTGAAACGAAAAGGGAAATACTGGAGCAATTTGGATCGGTGGCCGGATCCACCTGGCACGAAGAGATCGGAAGAACGACAGAAAGATTGCTCGCAGCATTGTCACGACGAGTCCTCGTCGCACGTGCTCAATTGTTGGCGCAAGGAGCAGAAGAATTATTATGCGGTGCAAACTAGGGTAAGTACATTTTCTTATGCTTCTCTTCAACTTTTCTTTGCTTGCTAGTTGGAATTAAAGTTGCAACAACATTGACGAAAGTAAGAGATGATCTTGATATTCATTTTTAAATGAATATCGTTCCACATCGTTTTGTCTACTCGATTGCTGAATTTCTCATTTCGAGTTTCATCGGTATTAAATATTTATTATCATGTAAGAATTCTCGCGTTACGTTGCTTTCGCAAAGTCTGATAACATTCATTTCCGGCACGTTTATTGGGCCGGAGTAATATTTTTTTCAAGTTCAGAGTGATTTGATCCATTTCTAAGATTGATAAATTTGTGATATGAATTTTTGTAAAATTTTATTGGTTCGATGATCTGTTGATATATTTCAGATATTAATTCAACTTTAATTAATTTATTGTAGTAATTTTTACAATCACATATTTCGTGTGATTCAAATTCATTCTAATTATATGCAATAATTATGTAAATGATGATCCCTGACTTAGGGTTAATATTCGTAATATTTGCAATTAGGATAATTTCACAAATTTCATGTTCTTAAAAAAAAAAGGTTTCCTTTGCTTAAGATAAAGAAATATCTTTCCCTTCTTATTTTTTTATTTTCAGTTGCTTTTTACCACTTTTACGATAAATTAGCAAGAATATATGTCAATATAATTTTCATATAATTTTTGTAATCTTATGAAAAAAATTAAAATAAATTAGAAAAATTAGAAGAATTAAAATAAAATAAAATATTTGGATAAACCATGTAATTAATCAGACACTAATCTGGTCAGTGTTTCTTAATTTTATTTTCTACCTACTAGTTGCCGGCAGTTGCTTCGTTAGTATAATTCCAAGTAGTTAAGTCGGTGACTAGTTAGACACAGCGCTTCATAGAATATTTATACAGTGCTGAAACTCTTTTTAATCTTACTTTCCACTTACCATCTTAAAGTTTCTGATTAGTCAGACTGCGAATTTTTACGCGATTCACATTGTTAAGAATCTAATTAAAAAAAAAAAAAAAAAAAAAAAAAAAAAAATAGAATCTAATTAAAAAAAAAAAAAAAAGAGAAAAATAGAATCTCGCTGGAAGATTGTTCTACTTACTGAATGTTATAAAGATCACTGTACTTTAGGAATTTTTCAACTTTAAAATTTCCCATAAATGCGTGGAAATCTGTAGTCTAATCGTGCACGTATTGCATGTTATACACGTTTCATTAATTTTTCATCTCCATCCACTACAATCGGGAATGAGAAGATTATTAATTTCCAATTCGTAATATTCTAATATATACATTTAATATTGAGGTATTTTTTTCATGTTCCATCTCATATTTTTTATCTCATTTTAAAGTATGAATTACTCTGGTTTTTTTTATTGTTCTAAAGTTTTGTCAAACCCCTCGATGAATAATGATCCTTTAATGATACCGAACTTCCTCGCAAAAGAATAACCATCAATTAACAATCTACTCTCGATGTTAATTGACCACCGTCAACATACTTGCAGCTATTCTAAACCGTTACGTAATTACTCGACTATTTGTATTAGGTTAATAGAAGCAACCGTTGATTTCCGTAATAATTACCCTTATTCTTTACCCGGAACACATATGCGTCCAAGCGCATTATAGTTGACCGGTATTCTCTGGCGTTAACGCTCTCGGCTAACACATTCAATGCATAGAAAAATAGCTGTGCTTTAATTTCAGCAGGCAGAAATTTAAAAAAATTTATAACTGTCATTTTTTTTTTTAAACAAATATAACTTGCCATTTTAAATATTGTACGAAATTTCCACAAGTGTATAAATGGAGAAAAGTTGATTTTCCATTTATTCGTTCAATCAAATTCAAATTGATAAATTTTTCAACCTTTTAAAACTTTCAACCTTTTAAAACTCGTTAAATTTTCGAGTAAACATTGTCGTTGATTTTCTATCGAAGTGCTAATTATAATTGGAATTATAATGAATATGGAAATAATTAATTATAGTAAATAATATTTTATATTATAGTGTATAATATGTATTACAAATGTAATTGATTGGAATTATAATGAATATGGAAATAATTAATTATAGTAAATAATTGATTGGAATTATTATAATGAATATAAAAATAATTAATTATAGTAAGTAATTAATTGGAATTATAATGAATATGGAAATAATTAATTATAGTAAATAATATTTTATATTATAGTGTATAATATGTATTACAAATGTAATTGATTGGTTGAATTCTATTCAATTATTTCTATTAGTTGAGACTTGATTGGAAATTATTAGTATATCGGTTCGATACTAATCATTCGTTGCGTAGTACCTGTTCGAAATCCTATTAGTATCTGTTATTAATTGGACTACGTGCTTTGATAATTATCTAGCAACAGTCGGCGATTAATTTGAGGGAAAGGGTGGCTAGCAAGAGATATAGTGGTTTCAATACCTTGCTCTAGGCGTTCTGTAAAGATTAAAGGTATCTAGGGTAATTCTAATGTTGACTTTATCATTGTGTTTGATAGATATGTTTGGAGATGACGGGGATTTTTTGCATTGATGAAATTTATTCATAAAGTTTGAGACGGAGTTTACGAACTTACATAAGAATTTATATAAATATTATAGATATTTTTAATAATTCCTGATACCGACTTATTATTTTTATTATAATTAATTGATTGTTTTTTGTTATTAATTTCTTCGTTTAAATTATTTGCCTCTATTTGACAAAATTAAATTAAATAGTCTTAGATATTTTAACGAGTTCTAAAAGAATCATTGGGTTTTCAAAAAATTCCCGACAATAAAAAATGAATCTTTATCGTTGCTAAATTGATGACAGTCTCGCTTTTAATTGTAACGAACACCAATTAAAAAACTCATAAACAAATTTTTTATTTAGTAGTGTTGATTTTAAAAAAAATATTCAGGACTATATTTCTGTGAAATAGCAATAAAGGAAGAAAAACGATTATATTGTAGGATGAATACGCGTTCATAAAATCCGTAAAGAATACAACTTTGTTCCATTACCATATACGTTGTAGATGTGATTGTTCACCCGTCAACAATGATTTTTAAACTCATTAATAACTGCCACGAGTACTGGACAAGCTGCTGTAAATATGTCAGTTCTCCACGTGTCAGCTCGTCAACGTGTAGTTTCATTGTTAAATAAATTCAAAAGAGTTCAATTGGAAAGAACATCGCAAATGCGTCATTGATGAACGTGAAATTTGTAGTAAAATTATCTCCTGAAATTATCCCTATCAGTAATAGATATTTCGATGATTTATAATTTTTTAGCATTTAAAGAATTCTTCATCATTTATTTCCAGCGTAATTACGTTCTGTAGGTAAAATACAAATCCACGGAATCACAAGCGGGGAATGAAATTTTCTGTTAAAATGCCGACAAGGCAGTCGGTAAGGATGTGAAGTAATCGATAAACCCTTACAGGAAACTTGTTTGTTAAATGTAGGTAAAGCAGGCTGTTAGTATCCTATACCGATAATATTAATGCCCTTTTTATCATTTATTGATAACGAAATCTACCATAAAAGTCTTTTTTATGAACTGCTGGTACATTCGAGATAAGAAAGATGAATTTATCAACCTACGAAACTTCGTTTTCTAATTTTTAAAATATCAGCCGTTGAGGAAATTCACATTTCACAGCCTCTGTCTGTGATTTTATTCATGGTTCATGATTATTCATCACAATCATTGACTAAACCGTTGACTAATATATTATTTTGCTTAAACAAGGTTTTTTTGCAAAATAATATACATCATGAAATTCGTCGTTAAAAAAAAACACTAATTTCATCAATTTACACAAAAACGGTATCTTCAATAATTTCCGAGATATTTAACAAAATATGTTTCGCACCCCCAACTTTGAAGATTTTTTTCACCGCTTTAACATCGACCATTGCCGATAAAGAGAAAAATACGGGGAATATTTCTTTGAAAACTGCATTCATGCCAAATTTCATGAAAATCAGCAATTTCCGTGTTCGGTATGTTCTCTTGTCAGAACAAATTCTCAAGTGCACTGTAATTTATTTTTAGTCAGAGACACATTACATATTTGAAATCAGATCCTCTTAATTTTCTCCAGCTTAAAAATTAACATAACAATTTCATAAGCAAACCAAATATTATTCGAACATTTTGAAAAACGAAATTTAATAATAAATGTATATAACTGCCGTTTAAGAATCCAAGTCGCAGCTAACAACTTCGATTACTCGTTAAACGAGAATCAACTAATTTTCTTGTAGAACCCGAACGAAAAATTATTCTCCTTATAGCGGAGAAAACGAAGTTCCTCCTCGGACGATCGATCAAACGAGAATTTACAGGCGTTTAAAGTGAGGAAACTCGTGTTTCCGGGGCGACAAAAAAAAACAGAGGAGCAGTTTACTCGTTCCGTCAATCAACTTTACGCTAAAAACTTCCCGCGAAAATTTATTAAGCCACGTTCAATTGACGAGAAATTTTGTACGATAAATTGAGTCCTGTCGCTCGTGCATGATTCATGGCTGGAGTGCGGATACTTAAGTTTCAAATATTTAAAATGTTCCAGTTTCTATTTATATCATCGAGTTCTGGCGAATAAAATATTCGCAACTGAAAACGATTTACAGATACTATAGAATAATACCGAAATGTATTATTAACACAAGCCCTTTCCGTGCGATTCTACTACTTCGATAGATATTTTATTATTGATATCCGGGCAAACCAAAGTCACGCGAAGAGTGTTGATAAAGTCCACAAATAAGTATCGATCGCCGGGAAAGTAAAAAGCTGCAGAATGATGAACGCGAGACAAAAATATTGTCGTTTTATATTTTCCCATGGATTTAATATTCGCGCGGTTTCGCGTATAATTTCCGCGAAATTCGTGATCTCCCTTATCGTGTCTACGTGTACGCGCGCAGATACAGAAACTCCCCTGTTCCAACCGGGAATACACAGAGTATGGAATGTGGATCGATACAGCGCTCTACAACGATAGATATCGTGCCTTCGATGCGTCGCGAACACACAGCATGAATCGCGAAAAGGCGAGACACGTCTTCTTTTTTCCTTCTTCTTCTTCTTCTTCTTCTTCTTATTTTTTTCTTTTTTTTTTTTTTGCTGCCTTGCTCCAAGAGATCTCTGAATTTTTATTATTTCCGACGCACGCGACAGTTCGACTCTCGATATTGCCTTTCAACGAAGTAGGAAAAGAACGGAAAATTTACAAAATGGAAAGACAAAGTCTCCCAAAGGAGAAGATAGTTTAGAACAATGGAAATATCGGATTTTTAGATTTTTCTTCTGTGATATGTTCTCCCTCTCTCTTTTTCTTGGTGCCCGTCCAATTTTTTATTTCGCTGGGAAATTGAAATATGTTTTAACGATGGCCTGTCGATATTGTCTTTTAATAGAGAAACAGAGGAAAAAAGAGAAGCCTTGTGAAATGACAAAGCCTTTTGGTTGACAACTTAGTTAAAATCCATTGTTAGCTTGTAGTAAATATTTGAGTCACATTGAAAACGTCTGTTTTAAATTAACGACCATCGTTTATTGAATAACCGGAGAAGTCGGCTGAAATGATAAAGATTGATCACTGCCTGATAAATAGATTAATTGCAAACGTTGAAAAATTGAATTTCGCCTCGTAAAGAAGCCAAGTGTTGCAAACGTAGAATTTCAAATTTTTATCTACCTGAAACGTATTTCCTTTATTAAAATCTCAACTTTCTGAAACTGATTGTGTTCAATCGAATTTTTTATTGTCGACTGCTTCGACCGATAGATCAATTACCAACATTATCTTCTAAAAGAAAAAAAAAGAATGACAAATATTTACAAAAGGAACCCCAGATTCTCGATACACCCCTGCTTTCTTCTGTATTAATTCTAATTTGCGCGTGGAACTGCCAGGTGTATCAATATTCCGCGTTTAATGAAAATTTGTATTATCACGGATTCGCGCGATAGACCCCTCGATATTGCCTTTTAACGAAATACAAAAGGAAATGAAGGAAGAATATTGAATTCCAGATNATTTTATTTTTTTTTTTTTTTTTTTTATTTTCCTTTCAATTCGCGACGACGCCGATGGATCGCGAAATGGACTTCACGTTCATTGTCGATTGTAATTCGAACACTGTGTCGAGCAGTGTAGTCGTGTTTACGGAATATTTTATTCATGTTTGAGAAAAGAAGAGGACGTGTCGATGGCCGGTGAGTCTCGTGGAATTTGCATCGTTCGAAATTGCCGCGTTTTCAAGTTATTAATAAAGAACTGGGAGTGAAAGCGTATCACGTACGCGTCATTTCGTTATTTTTCGTGGGAAGAAAACATAGTTTCAAACACAGGATAAGGCGAATATCACTTACTCACGAAAGTAAATCCGTAATTTTTCTGTTGTTATACGTGGCGGTCAACGTTTGAAAGAAATAATTTTTAAAACATAATGAAAAAAATTGTTTGAACTTAAATTTAATTTAAAATTAATAAAATTAGATTTTTCTTATTTTGTAATTTTTTATTAAGAAAAAAAAAGAAAATAGGAAGGAAACTTTTGCTACATACACTTCTAAAACTGATGGGTTTTGCTTGAACTTTCATTCAACTTTTAATCGATATCGTTAAGGGCCATTGAGAACTATAATAATTCAGAATTAAATTATTTAGCTCGAGAAATTTCAGTTTAATCGAATTTCATGAAAATGTCAAAATACAGCAATGAACATTATTAAAGGATCAACACGTGTTATATACATTCTTTGAAACGATCAATAATTTAAACAAATTCCTATTGGCGTTTCAAATTTGTAGTTGAAGTCTTTCGTCTGAAAAAGGATAATCGAAGCGTTGATATTTTAATGTTACCTCAACGACTATGATATCGTCGTCAGGCAATCATACTCTCGTCTCTCGTTCAACAACACTGGAAATAAACTAAATGTCCAATGTCGATCAAGACGTTCAACGAAATCATCAATTAATTTGTCGAACGAGCAGAAAGCGAAATACACGACAATTCGACAAATGTATAGTTGTGCTGTTGAATTAAACGTTTATATATATATCTCGTTTGATCTTTGCCTTAAAAAAATATAATGCATGTAAAATGTTCTTCTGTAGCGTAGCTAGAAAAAGAAGGATATCAGAGACGTAATTATAATTACCAGAAATGACGATTACACGTGGAAAGCATGAATTGTACAATTAAGGCGAAATTCACGATTTTTATACCATTTATTGCGATTTATTCGATGAATCTCGCCTCATCATCATAATCAGGTTAATGTTTCGCGGAAGCTGCCTCTGCCGCTAACAAAGAATTACTTGATCCTTGCCGAGCAAAGCAAAATTCCGAGAATTTGCATTTTAATTGGAACTCGATGCTTTTTCTTAATCGGCAGAAAAACAACACGATAGACGTCCATGGATCGTGTACTAAATAATCCGGAAAGTTAGATAGAGAAATACAAAACGCGTGTGTCAAATGAACAAGTGTCGAACACACTGAGAACACACAGTGGCGGAATGAGAGGAAATTTATGAATTGGTGTTTAATGAAAAATTATATTTATATGCGCATTATACTTGTATATATAATATTATAATATTTATACTTGTACATAATACATTATACTTGTATATATAATATTATAATATTATATATCAATGTTATACAATATTATATATACAATGTTGTACAATATTATCGTATATTTGTATATATAATATTATAATATTTATACTTGTATTATATGCAAGTATAAATATTATATTTGTATATAATACATTATACTTGTATATATAATATTATAATATTATATATCAATGTTGTACAATATTATATATACAATGTTGTATACAATATTATCGTATATTTGTATATATAACATTATAATATTTATACTTGTATTATATACAAGTATAAATATTATACTTGTATATAATACATTATACTTGTATATATAATATTATAATATATAATATTATAATATACTTGTATATATAATAATACAATATATAATATATATAATAATAATATCGTGACTTATAAATGACAATAATAAAGTACAAATAATATCATTAAAAAAAAATATATAATAATAATATCGTGACTTATAAATGACAATAATAAAGTACAAATAATATCATTAAAAAAAAAAGAACTTACTTAAATGATCGATTATTTCATAAAAGTAGATCACTCAAAAAATATACGAATAATGAGGATCGTATTATTACGATTGAAAGTTAGATATCAATTGAACATAACTATGGTCGATAAAATTGAACGGCACTGTTAATTATGAAAATATAGATGTACTGCAAACGACTTCGAAATTTGACAAAAGTTTTGCTATTTTCTTTTCAATCAAAAGTGCAAGGCAGAAAAGTAAAAAAAGATCCTTCATTTACAATTTCCTTTTGAAAAACACGTGCTCGACTGTCCTTTCAACGTAGATGCACCCCTAACGCCACTAGTTGCTCCTCCTCGACAAACATCTCGATAACAAAGGCGCGCGAGCCGTGGCCTCGAGACGTTTTCAAGCGGAGATATGAGAAAGAACCGATTGAAAAAGAACGGTCGTAAAGTTGAGAGAAATCCCCAGGGATGAAACTTGTCTCGCGAATGACGCGTTTCGTATCCACTTCACTGATGATCGTCAGGGATCATTGAATGCGAACGTTTCCCCGTCGTCAATTACCAAAAGAGACAAACAAAACCATTTCCTCGTACGTTCTCCCATGGATGGAGAATGCGATCGATTTTCATCCCCGTGTGTTGTTGCAATTCTGTTACAACAAAATCGAGTCACGATATATTTTTACGACGAAACGAACGTGTAACAATCGAGGGGGATGAATAAACAAAGTGAATCTCGCGGACGTTATAAATAAATGCACTGTGAATCGATTTTGACTTGCTGCGGGTAGTGAAATATCGAGTATAAAATTAGATTATACAGTTTTGTAATAAGAAGAAAGGGACTATTGTTGTTCAGCAAATAAAAGTTTCTTTCCACGAGGATTTTATAAATATATAGTACATCGCTGAGCATACACATATGTCGAGATATATATTGAAAAAAGGAGAAGAGAAACTGTTTAATGAAACGGGACGAGACGAATATATTTATACATTCTGTATGTAAAAGAGGAAGGTTGAATAAAATTAAGCCAACTTTTTACCTTGTAAAAGAGGCATAAGGAGAATTATCACTGTTTAACGAAACTATTCTTTTACGAGGAATTGATAAGTGTTTATTAAGAAATAATTTCGACAGTCCGTGTAGAAGTTGATTGAATAAATATAAATAATAAATAATATTTATAATATATATTGAATAAATATAAATAATAAATAATATTTATAATATATATTTAATATATTAAATATATATTATAAATAATAAATTGAATAAAATCAAATCACTTTTGTCATTTCACACTGATAGAGTGTGTGAAGAAAAAAAGAAACTATTAAACTAATTGTAATTAAACTTATCTTCATCGTCGATGAGAACAGACATCGATCTAGATCAACCTATTCTAGTTATAAGAATAAACGACATTTCCTTAATAAGATAGCGTTAGTATCGAAGATTAAAAACTATCGTTCGTTCTCTTAAAACTAATGAAATTTTTTCCGGTTTACGTAAAGAGGTTGACGATGCATAACGTGCGTGCTACACGGTTGTCTATCAAGAAATGAATCGATAAAAGATTTTATATTTTTATCTTTATTAGTTATGCACGTTTTTTTTTTTCTTTTTTTTTTTTTTTTAATTGAAATAAATTGTCGCAGAATCGGGCGAAAGATTGAATTAATTGCTCGTAGAAGACGTATTAAGAGAGCTAAGATTATAAAGTTATGGAGTTACGCAACTGTGGAATTTGAAATTCTCCGAATTGTAGAAACTTTACAATCGAAAGTTTAAAATCAAGGGATTTTGAGAATGTCAAGAGTTCGGAATCTCAGAATCGGCAGAATCGCAAAATTTTAGAATGCCAAAAGTTCAGGATCTCAGAACTTTAGGATCACGAAATTGTAGATTCTCAGAATCTTGGAATATTAAAATTTTAGAACCGCAGAATTTAAACATTTTTTGAACACCAAAATTTCAGAAGTTCAGAACTTTAGAAAAATTGCAGAATTTTAGATTTTCAGAGTTTTTGATTGCCAAAATGTTTACAATCTCAGAACTTTAGATTCTCAGAAAATTGAAATTTCAGATTTTTTGAATACAAAAATTTCAGAATTTCAGAACTTTAGAGGAATTGCAGAATTTTAGATTACCAAAATTTTACAATCTTAGAACTTTAGACTCTCAGAAACTTGAAATTTCAGAATTTTAGATTACCAAAATTTTACAATCTCAGAACTTTAGACTCTCAGAAACTTGAAATTTCAGAATTCTAGAGTACCAAAATTTTACAATCTCAGAACTTTAGAATCGCAGAATTTCAGATTACCAAAATTTTAGTGCCTCGGAACACTAGTAGAACCCTGTAAAATGAATTTTTCCTTTGTAAATCTATTTGGCGTAACAGTTCTCTATCGATCGATCACAAAACGCTTTGCTTGCCCCCCTCCTCTCCCCCTCCTTTTATCCCTCCTTCGTCCGTTTTTACACTGACGAACAACGAAGTTGAAAAATATAGATTACGGTACGAAACAGGTGACGGAAGTTTCTCGTTTAAAATTCTATCCAACGGAGCAACACTATGATCTATAATGCAGAAGCGTAGCAACGAGGCACGAGAGAATCGAGACATACCACGTGTGAGCCATGCACAAGGATTGCACGTGAAACGCATTGTTGCACCCGAGAATGAAACGATTCGTTCGAGAACGCGAGCCAATTTCTTTTTTCCTTTTTTTTTTATTTTTTCCTTCTTCATCGAATCGATCGAAAGAATTACTTTTCCTTCGAGCTGGGAATCTTTCGATTCCAACCGTGAAAAATCAGGGGATTTTTGCGCCGGTCGAACGAGGTCGCGCAATGAAATTCCTCGATGGATCTTGGCGATTTTAGAAAAAATCCAGACGAAGATCCGAAGGAGATTGAAGATATCTCTTTGTGATAATTTGGTATAATTTTAAAATAGAAACTAACATTGGGACCTTTTCAAACAGGTTTGAATGTTATCGAATTTATCAGGACAGGGAACTTTAGATTTTTCGAACGAATTTTAATTAGTAATAATTATTAAATTCTGGATAGAAATATTATTACCGGTGTAATAACTTTAATTACTAACAGCTAATTAAAGTTCGTTTGTTAGAAATTAAATTAATATTTAAAATATTGACAACATTGTATCGTCACGGGTTTGCTATTCTGATGTTAAATTTTCATATCGTTGCAGATATATATTTCTGGCGAAATTTTTATCTCTTTGTCGCGAAGGCAGCTCTAAATTTTTTGCAACAGTGTTTATCTTCTCCAGAACGTTGAGGAACTGAACAAGATCTTTCTATCAAAGCGTCCAGGGAAACTGGACGACTTCGATCAAACAAATTTTTCATGCTTCATATGAGAATAATCGTAACAGAAAAATCATTTCTTTGTTAAATCTCGTTCTTGCGAAGCATACAATACTCGTTGTGTAAAATTTCCTATTTTCTATTCGTTTCTTTTTCTTTCCATTCTTGGAGTACATGAAACATAGGAATTATATTGATTAAAAAACATAGGAATTCAACTTCGTTCGAATTTCTTAAGTATCACCTTCATTTCTATTTTCATTTCAAGAGGATCATAAATTCTCTCTGTAACACATTTTGAACTTATTATACAACAATAGTTAATAGTTGTTCATTGTCTATAAATCGTAGGATTTTTTTCAATCAAATTTTTTTTTATCAAACTTTCTTGATAACTCTAATAGCTAGATTGGTGAAAAATCATTTCAGCTTTCGTGAAACAAATAAATATCAAGTACGAGAAGTGCCTGAGATTAAGGGATGACATATGCACATTAAATGCTAGGGTAAAATGTCGAGGAGAATGAGTGCATGGAAAAGTATACAGAAGAACGAAGAGCTGAAAGGTCAAAGAGATTTGTCTTGTAAAAAGTTCAGAAAACTTGAATTTTAATGAATTTCCTTGTATCGAGGGATGTAAGACAGACTACACGTGTATCTGATCTAAACTTACGTGTAACGTACAAATTTACATGAATGTATCAATTTATACATTTCGTAAATTACATAGATTTACACGTTTCATTCTCTTTAGAAGGAATACAAGTGCCTTTTGTAACATTCTTAAAGTCATAGTGTGCCATGTAGTATTATAATTAAAAGTTAGAATTATCATAACGTATAATAATCAAACTGCGGATTTTTTATTTTTCATAACGAAATATAAACAGAAATCTGTTTCATCATAAACATTCTTCAGTATTTTCCGTGAATTTCTGCACCTTCAATTTCTCCCATATTAATCATTTTGAAAACCAATTATATTTTTACTAACTTAAGTTTACTTTATAATCGTGCTCTTTCACTGTCATACGACAGTCAGTTAATTGATAATTAAAAATCAAGATCAAGATCGATGAAGATTAAAAGTAAAAACGTAAAAGTTCCAACAATCATCTCTCCAAGAGAGATCCAAGATCGAGAAATCGAAATTGAAATATTTATGATGGAATATGATACCAAGATTTGAAATCGTGAAATCTCGGTGCAAGCTTACTTTTCTCATAATCCTCCTTGATCGCGATCGTTCTGAACGATTTAAACTTTCTCGTTTTAAACAACGCAATCATCGAGTGAAACGATGTAATGCGCGGAGGGCCGATTATAAAATTACGCAGAAAGAGAGAGAGAGAGAGAGAGAGAGAGACTGGAACAGAGAGTGGAACACAGTAGTCTCGTCGAGTTTATGGGTTGCCAGTGGTGTTGCTTGAAAAATCGTTTAAACTCATCGCTCCCAGCAATAAGTGGTTCGCGAGATTGGTAATAACTCCTGCGGGGGATATTTTCGAGTCGACTGGTATCTCTCTCTCTCTCTCTCTCTCTCTGTAATTTCCCGCGAGATTTAATAACTTTATCCATCGTTGTAAACGAAGCCGGAACGAGATGAGAGGAGAACGCGACCTTGAACACAGAGGAGAAGGACAATCGTGCAGCCTCGGTCCTTTGACCTCCTCTCTCTCTCTCTCTCTCTCTCTCTCTCCTTCGAAATGAAATTTCCCTCGTGGAGATTGGAAAAATCACGAGTCAAGCTTGTGTATATTCGTATATATTCAAGCTCGTTCAGTGTGCTCGGCTCTGTTCTTGTCTGTCGAAGCAGCCCAGAGCTTCGTCGGTGGCATTGGTCGAGAGGAAATTGATTTACCAAGGACGCTCCTAACGTTTCTTCCTTTCTTTACCTATCTATGGTATCTATTTATTGGGATATCTGTAATTGTAAATTTAGATTAATTGTAATTAACTTGGCGGGGTATATAAATATCTAGTATTTGAACTGAATCTAGTATTAAATAAATTGCGTTGATGACATTTGTTGATTATTATATACTAAAATATTTAGTGAGAGAAAAAGCTTGATATTGAAATTCACTTCGGACCATTTAGACAAAGATGTATGCATGTTGTTGGGTCGAAGGATAATATATTAGATCGTGAGATTTGTTCACAGTTGTGCCAATTGAATTTCATTAGATTGCACTTCAATGACACAGTAATTCAATTACGTTGCAACTTAGAAGTAAACAATGTAGAAATCAATTGCTTCTCGAGCTTCGAAAGTTTCTTGCATTTTCAGTAGCAGATGCGAAACACGCGTGTTTTCAACTTCTTGTTCAAAAATAAATATTAATAATTACGTGTTAAGACAATCGAGCCTCTCTGAAAGCATTAGAGCTACTATTTATGTGCTTTAAAAACTTGGCAAAAAGAAAAAAAAAAGAAAAATCGTTAAGAGAGAAATTCGCTATTAGGTCAGATCACGCGGATAAAAATGATTGCATCGAATGATTAATACGCGTGTATTAACGAGAGCCGTGCTATTATATTTCTGATAATTTCGCGTCGCAACGGGTGGCAATTAAATTCTCGTTATTTTCGGGATAACGAATACCGCCGATGATAAATTAATGAACATAAGCGCGTAATTAAATGTACATTGGGCGCGCAGCAATGCGTGATAAATTATGAAACTTTCAGTAGGCTAAATATTAATAATCGATGGTAAATTTAAAGTGACGAACGAACGATTTGATTCTTTTTGACTTTGGAAATGTCAGGACGATCGATTTTGCAACGATGTGTTTTTAGAAATTTTGCAAAATATATAGAAGTGTGATCTTTTTTAATGTATGTATCATTAGACTGTAGATATTTATGTCTTATAAATGTGACTGCATAAATAGGAATGACGTTGAAATTTATTTTATTTATATAAATACAGATTATATAGATTGCCATTAGTAACGTTTAGATATTTTTACATGTTTAAATATGCTTCATATACATCGCTGATCAAAAGATAACTAAAAATGGGTAAAAGCCTCTTTACGTAAAACATGATTGTTATATTTATTTCGACAAGAAATTATAGAAAAACTATTTTCTAATATAATAATTCGTTTAATTTGATAGCTTACAAGACAATGGAAGTATGCAGTGCACAATTGATATAAGCGGTGCATTCACAATACCATCGAAAAGTTTTTAGAATTTAAAATTCATTTATTTAAAAATGTTCTAAAATTCCTTTGCAAAATTGTATCCATTTATTACATATTTTTCCAGTAGACCATCCACAGATTTTGTACTTCAATCTCCTTCTCGAATCCGAATGCGACTCGAAATGGATGTCAAAATTGAATAAACGTACCTTGATCTTATCTTAGTATAGTTTCATGACCTTTCGTATATAAAGCGTTGCAAAAAGGAAGGAAGTGTCTTGAAAAATAAAGCGTGATGAAGAAGTGAAGTGTATAAGAGCAAAGTTAAATATATGTATATGTAAACCTCGACAGGCATGTTAAACATGAGATTATCGATGAGATGGCTGTTGCTCGGATAAACTGATCTGCAAATGACCAACGTTTATATTTATCTGTTTCACGAGCAGATTTCACAGGCTGACAAGCATTTATAAATGTCATAGAGCATCATAAAGACAAGTCTTCGACGACGGAAGTTGAGATGTTGGTAGGAAAATTCAGATGTGAATTAAGCGTAAATTAATGATCAATCGGAAGATTGGATTACGAAGTTAGCTACGTCAAAAGGCATTCATCAACAGCTAAGCAATAGATGCTCGTGCAGATTCTCGTCGAGTTTATTATCTTACAATCGATCGATCGATACGTATTCAATAGAAAATCGAAGTTTATATATATTCGATTTTACCAAAACAGAAAATCATGTAACTTGAAAACTTCATAACTCTACGTTTCAGAAATCTTATTTTCT
>NIPQ01089702.1:0-11847 GCA_002806875.1 Lepidotrigona ventralis hoosana
TATATATATATATATACATATATATAATATATATACATATAAAATCACTAACCTGACATGGACGCCATCAGATATATGCTGGACTAAGTCTCCAATAATCTCATGTTTGATATAGTAAAGCATTCGCACACGTAACAGTACTCTGTACACAATACAAAAATTATTTATAATGTTTTAATAAAGTTAAACAATATATTCAATTAAAAATATTTTTAAAAGAATTTTATCGTGAAGATATTATTGTAATAGATGTACGTACTTATTTGCATGGCGACTCAAGTGTTTTCTGTAATTACTTTCAAGAAATATGTCTCCATCATATTTCTCAGCATTACTCCAATGATTAGGATCATTCGGACCCCCATTGATCATTGATCCACGTGTTTCTCTACCCTCTCTGACTCGACCCTTTTTCTTTTGCCTGTTATTTCTCCCACTAGTATTAATACACATAGTTTTGATTTTTTCTCCATTTTCTACAGGCGTAATAAGATCACAAATAAAGTTACGAATTTTTTCATCGCCACGATAGTAACGAAGGCAATAGAGTAAAATGACTCGTGCACAATCTTCAACGTCAACTTCACGCCATCCTCGACGAAATTGACTATGTTGAAGAATCTCTTCCCATCGACCCCATCCAAATGTGAGTAAGCCTCGTTCTACTTTAAAACATTCGCTTCGTGCCCAACTTCCATATACCACCTCGCCTTCTCGTGGGACATATTCGTCGCAGAATTTCCGTGTCTTCTTACCAAATTTATCTCTCCGTTTTTTACCTTATGGTGACAAAAAAAAAAAAAAAGATCTTACTATACTCCTTATTACGACACCTCAATATATTAACATAAATACAATTTTTCACATTGCAAATATAAATAATTCTGTAGTAATGACATAAAAAAAGGGAGTATTTATGATTAATTGTTTAAGAAATTGAAATTGATATTCAAGTAAGTTTATAAATATACAGTATGTAATTACTTGTTTCAACCAAGAGAAAATAAAGTCAATTAGTAAATTAGAGAACGGAAAGCCTATTTTTAGACTTTGCACTGTTTTTACATCGATTTTTACATTTAATGACTCGATGGAAAGGGCTCAATTTAAAGATAATGCATTTTATTGCTCGTCACTTTCCTCCAAGTCGTCACTTAGTTTACTAAAGCTCGTCACTTTTCTACAGACTCCTTTAAAACAAAGATAATAATTTGTTTCAAAAAAAAAAAAAAAACATATTCGTCGCAAACCAATGTTTATTTGTGTTACCTTACGTTGAAATATATCACATGCGACAAATTAAATATATAATTTTTTTCTTCTTTTCCTTGACATTCTCCTGTATTATTATTTTTATGTATGAAATTTGGAATATAAATATAATCTTTCTTTTATGAAAGAAGGCAATTTTTCTTATTCAAAATTAAAATAAGACACGAATTCTTTTGATATTTATTTGTGAATATAAAGATCGATGGAAAAACTGGCCCGTTCTCTAAAAATTATGATCTAAATAACAATATTAAATATTAAACAGTTATTAAATAATAAAACAGTATTTATATCAATTAAATAATAAAATAAAATTGCATTAAACTCTTTTCATAATATGCATATCTTATAAAGAAGAAAAATAATTGCAGAAAAATAGATGTTTAATTTGCCATGCATTACATAGTATGCTACTGCCAAATTTATGCTACAATAAAAATTTTTTGTAGTGTGTAAAAACAAAATATATTCAAATATTTTAATTTTTGATTTTGATACATCAAGAAAAATATCTTGTGGAATAGGAGTAACATATTCTAAACATACTAATGTTGTAAATAGTGATGTAAACATGCATGCATGTGATTATAATTATACGTGTATGTAACATTCATTGAATAAAAATAATAGAAAAATATATCTTGTGCTTCTACTTAAGATTTTCGTGAAGTATTATTTGTAAAAACAAGAAAAATATAATGAAATTAATTTAGAATTTATAGCATTAAAATTTATTTTGATATTGTTAATTTGAAAAACTAAAAAATTTGAATCTAAATTTTGAATATTTTATTCTTTAAAATTTTAAAATTTTAAAATTCCTCGATCATTTCTTTTTTTTAACAAGTTTTTTTTTTTAAACAGAAAAGGATTTTAATTATACTACAAAAATGAAGACTTTGTATCTACAAAGTTTGAAAATTCAATATTTAATCAATGTAAACTTTAATATGTTTACAAAAATTAAAGAACTTTTAAATAAAAAGATATTTAAATGAATAGTTTTGTCAAGTTTTAAAATATTTGAAATAGGATTTCAATATGATACCTAATATAATACCTTTATAATTATCGTAGCATAATTCCATTCCAATCACGTAATTTGGCGAAGCTAAAAACGGTATTGTCTTTTAACATGCACTAAGAATGAACATACCTCTACCTGTTAACCCACTACTTGTTTCATCGTCGCTATTATCGTCTGAACTATCAAGATCTGACATGACGACAGATTCGTCATGGCCGTATCGTTTAATTTGTGTTCTTCGTCTTGGTTCTGATATTACTAGTTCATCCTCTTCTTTTTTCTCTGTTGTATCAATTTCAGCTTTTTTTGCCCATTTCTTCCAAAAATCTGGATCATCAATATTTATATCTGATCTATTAGATGAACATGCGAAACTAGCTTTCGAAAATGTTGATCCTTTTTCAGCTTCAATTGTAATAATCTACACAGTTGAATTTTTGTAAATTAGTAACAATATATAAAAATAATTTTGACTTTCAGTCAAATGAAACAAATTTGATTTACTTGTGTTCTTCGTTCAAGTATTTGTTCTATATCTTCTTCGCAAAATTTATCTCCGGCATTATCATCGTCCATAATAGCACCATAAGCACCCTTCTTTAATAAATCTTCTATCTCCTTTTTAGTCAACTGCTTATTACTAGGATCTTTACCACCTTGACTGGTATTCATAGATTGCAAAATTGCTTTATCTAATCCAAGTTTTAAAGAAGCTTTATCGAACATTTCCCTTTCATAAGTATTTCGGCAAAGTAATCGATATACTTTCACCATTTTTTGTTGCCCAATTCTATGACAACGAGCTTGAGCCTGCAAAATATATGAATTTAATTATATAACATATAATATAGTAAATTATTGTATGTATAAAACTTAATATATGTATTAATTAATAATTGATATGTATTTTGTGTGTGTATGTGTGTGGTGTGTGTGTGTGGGGGGGGGGGTGTAATATTATACTAATATCATGTATAAATATGAAAGCTACATGTAATTTTATTAAAATGGAATAAATTTAATCAAAACCTGTAAATCATTTTGTGGATTCCAATCGCTATCATATATAATCACAGTATCTGCTGCTGTAAGATTAATTCCAAGACCTCCTGCTTTGGTGCAAAGAAGAAAAACGAATCTATCAGAATCAGGTTTACTATAACGATCAATGGCAGCTTGTCTTAAATTTCCTCGAATTCGACCATCAATTCTTTCGTATGGATACCTAACCAAATATTTTTAATACGATTTAGAATTATTTTCATTACTTACTATGTTAGTAAATTATGAAAATTTAGAGTAAGGTGAAAAAAAAGATTAAGCTGTCAATATCTTAAAGTAAGTAAACTTAACTTTTATGAAAATGTGCGACATTTAAATATTTACGCTAAATTAAAAATTAACAACTTACTTTTTATACAGCAAATAATCTTCCAATAAATCTAAACATTTCACCATCTGACTAAATATTAATACTCTATGACCGCTGGCTTTAAGTTTCGGCAATAATTTATCAATTAATACCATTTTTCCAGAGCTATTTACCAATGCATGGTAATAAGCTTCTGAATCTTCTTTTTCGCCAGTTTTATAATCCAATTGTATTTGATCTTCTGCACCGTTAAGTAGGAATGGATGAATACAGCATTTTCTTAATTCCATCATTGTATTCATGAGATTTGGAATGTTAGCTGATGTGGTTCCTTTTGCAAGGAAAGAAAAATTCCTTTCTAGGATACCACGGTAATATTTTTTTTGAATATTTGTTAATTCCACCTGGAAAGTAGAAGAGAATAATTTATTAATTATAAACTATTTATCAATTTCCGACTATACACAAACAAATTTATGTCAATAATATTAATTACCTCAACTACTGTTTCTTCTTTCGGAGCTAAAGATTTCTCTACATCTTCCTTAAGTCGACGTAACATCATTGGCTTCAAAAGAAGTTGTAGCTTATGGACTTCGCTTTCGCTACTCAAATTACCAAATTCTTTAAGGAATGCTTCACTACTAGAAAACTGTACTGGCTCGAGAAAGTTCAATAATGAAAAAAGTTCATTGACATTATTTTGTAAAGGTGTGCCAGATAAAAGAACTCTATGCTCTAAGTTCAATTGTCTGAGACCTTCAAGTAACTTGCAATTTCTATTCTTTAATCTATGAGCTTCGTCTATAACGCAGATCCTCCAATTATAGCCCCGTAATTCGTTAAAATCTGTTATAATTATTTCAAATGTAGTTATCAGTACATTAAACTTGATTAAATCTTTAATTTGTTGTCCTTTTTCATTCTTATAATAAACTTCGTACTCTTGAAGCATGGTTCGACTTGCTGCACTGTAAACAAAGGACAGTGTAGTAAAAAATATTTCATTCTCAAATATGAAATTACAATAAAATTGTACTTACGATCCGTGATACACTACAACATTCATATCCGTCCAACTTTCGAATTCACGTTGCCAATTTGGAATAGTCGAAAGTGGTGCTATTATTAAAAATGGTCCACGAATTCCATACTTGTATACTGCATCCACAAATGTTAAAGACTGAATTGTTTTCCCTAGACCCATTTCATCCGCAAGAATGCAATTATGTCCATTATACCAGGAAAAAAGCAACCAATTAAGACCTTCCAGTTGATAAGGCCGTAAACTATTATTGTTTTTATAAATCGGTGATTCCTCTAATTTTACCCACGCTGATGAATTTGGTTTCTTTTTTGGCTAAATAAATATTACATGATAATTATTATTTGGCATTAAATATAATTTTTAATACTATTATTTATATAATATCGAGAGCATTACCTTCCACTGATCCTTAGGAGGTACTTTATTAAATTTTATAAATTGGGCTATTTTCTCTGGATCAACATCTTCTTCCAATTCCCAAGTGGAATCTTCATACTGAAGAGATCGCCATTTGACTAAATAATGTTTTAAAGTTTCTCCAGTTGTTGGATCGGTATGTGTTGCCTCATCAAGCACTCTATCTACTTCTACAAAATCTGGATTAAATGGATCATCCTCGGTCTAAAAAAAAAAAATCATGATTTTGATTATTCACATTTATCTATCTAACATTAAGGAATAAAAGAAGATCAGGAAACTGTTGTAATATCAAAACTATAATTACATTTTCAAAAATGTTAGTATTTTGTTGTTGTCTTTGTTTGAATCTTTTTAACTTGGCTTGAATTCGTTTATCACCCTTATATAATTCTTCTTCAGTCCTCCATTCACAATGTAAATATGAAAAATTTCTATACTTAACAAAATATTCTTCAATTTCTATTATTTGAGGTTTTACATCTGCTGCAGCATTTTCTTGCTTAGATTCTGTAACTGTTTCTTCACTTTTACTTTTATCTTTTACATCACTGATACTTTTATCTTCAGAAGTCTCAGTATCATCTTCATCCTTATTACTTGTTTCCGAGACTGATTCTTTTTCAGAGGTCTCTTCTTTTGATTCATTTTCTCCTTCTTTAGTCTTCGAATCAGTTACACTACTATCATTCTTTTCAGTGGATGTTTCAGTTTTCACTTCTGGAACTACAGGTTTAACTTCTCTTTTTCCTATGCGTGAACATAGTATATGTTGCACAACCATAGAATCTTCATCTGTTGTGTTCTATAGTGCAAAAAAATTGTTTGAAAAATTTTACAAATCAAATTTCAACAAAAAATACGATAATACATAATACATACAATATATACAAAGTTAGGTTTATTAGGCCCAACTTCACCACCTTCATTATCTTTTTTAACAGATACAGGTTTTGCAGCGCTTGTTCCCTCTATTTTTTTGGAGAGTTGAGCATCTTGAAGGGGCACATCATCATCTGAAAATCTAAGCATTACATCGTCCACATATTTCTTACGATGCGTATTTCTCGCTGAACGCCTTTTATTATCATCTCCAGCTTCTGGTGATGGCGGAGGCGTTGCGGCTAGTTCTTCACCATCAGAATCAGGCGCAATTCGACTTTTTCGTTTTCTAATGAGATGTAGCAAAATAATGAAATGAAACATGTGTTAAAAAAAAATTATAAATAAATGAATTACTTCTCGACATTCAATATTTCAAAATAACATACTTCGAACTTCTAGGTGATTTCCCTAATGAAACTTTTCCAACTGATCTTTTACGAGCAGCAGCTTTCTTCTTATTAGGTGTAGCAGTTTCTGTTACTGTGCCAGCATCTGAATTTTCTTCTTTCTTTTCATCTGCTGGACTGTCTTCTGAATCTTTTTGTTTATTTTGATCTTTTGTTTCAGTTACCAATGGCTCAGTAGTTGAAGAATGTACTTGCTCTTGGTCACTTTGAGTGGACGGTTCAGATGGTTTTGTATCTGATTCTTTAACTGCACTTGAATCAGAAACTGCGGTTTCCTCATTTTCTTGTGCAACTTCATCATCAGCTGATTCAGAATGATTGGTTTTTCTGTAAGAATAAAAAATGTTTAATATTCTATTAGGTTAATTAATTAAGAAGCAATGTTTTTACTTTCTATTACGTTTTGTTAAATGAAGTAAAGTAACTTACTTTCTATTACGTTTTGTTGAATCTTTGTCCTTATTTCTCTTTCTTGGTGCTTTCGGGGATTTAGCTTCCTTTGGTGGTTTTGGTTCTTTCTTAACTTTTGGCTCTTTCGGCTCTTTTGGTTCTTTTGGTTCCTTTGGCTCCTTTGGTTTACGTGGTTTTCTAGCAGGAGGTCGCGATTTTCTGCCTTTACTCCACTCTTCTTCTATATCACCAGAAGATGGTTTAATATCTTCAGAATCTGCTGCACTATCGACAATATTGCTACTATCTCCGGGAGTTACTTGATTATCTGATAATGGTTGCTCTGGCTGTTGCTGAGTTATTGGTGCAGGGGTAACTGCCTCTTTATCAGCTTTCTTTCTACTTTTTTTAGCTCTAGGAGTGCCTTTGCTACGACCTCGACCAGTAGTACTTGAAACCTATTTACGAAAAAGATAAAATAAATTAAAAAAGTTGTTACCTAAATGACAAAATTTATTGTATAAAATTTATTAATAAAAATACAATGTGGTATTTTACCTGTGGACTATCGACAACAGCTGCTGTAAACATTGGAGTTTGCAGTATACATTGTTGTCCACCATTACATTGGTCATTAGTCTCATGTTGTTGTAGAGCTTGCAATTTTTCTTGAATAGAAACAATTTTTTCTTGATTTTCAGTTACTGGAGGCATACAATATAATTCTTGCAATTGCTGTTGTAATGCAGCTCTTTCTTGATGGTGTGTAACTGGAGTACATGAATTACCAAAACCAGCAGATGTAACTGCTGTTGATGTTGGATTTGATGGCATGTTATACATATTTGGCATGGTACTACCACTAATTATATCACCAGAAGGATACTGTTGACCAGAACCCACTAGCACCTCATTTGAATAAATATTATTCTTTTGAATATTTGTATATTCTGTAAAATTTTGTTGCACTTGATGTGAAGTTTGTGTATTTGGCACCGATGATACTGCAGTTTGATGAGATGGTAATACAATATTATTGCTTTGATTAACTGTAGGAATTTGTTGTTGATGTGTAGGTGGAACTTGATTAGTCTGATTTTGCAACTGAGAAGCTGAGTTTTGTAAAGGGGCCTGAATCTGTGATATCTGAGACGACACTAATGGTGGATTTTGAGGAATTATACTGACTTGTGAAGTCATATGCGATTGAGATTGCTGTGTTGACTGAACCTGATTTATGCAACTTGAAGCTGGTTGTGATGGTGGTGGTGGCTGTACCATTTGAGGTTGTGAATTCTGTGACTGTGATATCGAAGATTGTTGAGACTGAATGGTAATTGATGGTTGTTGTTGAGAAGTATTTATTTGTTGCAATTGCTGTTGAGGAGATGATTGTTGACTTGTTTGAGATTGTTGTACTTGATTCATTTGCGGTTGTTGTGAAGACTGCAGCGATTGTTGAGACTGTACTGGAGATTGTTGTGATGATACTACTTGTGGTTGATTCATATGAAGTTGTTGTACTGGTTGTTGTTGTTGTTGTTGTACTGATTGCGGACAACTAATAGGTTGTTGTTGATTATGTTGCTGCTGTTGCGCTGTTTGGTTAGTAACTGCAGATGGTTGAGGGTGTGCAGCTGCACTACTATTGGTTGGACAATTTACTGGAGTCAATTCTAAATGTTGATCATTTGGTTTCTTATCACATGTATTCTGGTTCTCAATTGCAGAAACAGGAGTCTGAACTTGACTTTGTGTCAATTGTTGTTGAGATAATGTTGAAATATTTGAACAATCGGCATTTCCATTTGTACTAGAAGTTGGTAAGGATTGTACAGTTTCTTGAGGCATTTTGGCAGATGTATGCTCCAAAGGCGAATTATTTTGTGAACTATTTTGCATCAAATCAGCTTGTTGACTAAGCACATCTTGTTGTTCTTGAACATTTTGATGTAATGTTTCATTCTCTGATTTTGAAGATTCAATTGTATTATGAACAGAATCTGGAGGTACTGTAGAATCTCTAACTGTGGTTTCTGTAACACTATGAATAGCTTCTGTTCCAGTTACTGGAAATATTGACGGATTTTGTTCAGATATTGGAGGTTGAGTTTCTACTATACTTCTATCTTCATTCACATTTTGCCTTATTTGTTGCGGCTGTTGTTGTGGATGTGACCATTGGGTTGGCATAGGCATTCTAGGACCTGCGACCGGTGACATAGAACTTTGTGCAGTAGATTGAGGTAAAACATTTGGTGTCTGTGACATTGCTGGACGTGTTTGAAATTGATTATAATCTTGATTTGAAACATTCGAATTTGATACAGTAACGCCCGGGATCACCATTTGTTCCAATGCTTGAAGAGTAGTTTGTTGCGACGTTGGATTCATCTGTATTGATGGAGCTGGAGGACAAGGTGACACAGACATTGTCCCAGCTTGATTTGATTGTTGATGCGGAAGTTGAACATGTGGATGTGGAGATAATGTATTAGGTTTAGCTGGTGACATAATAGGTCTAGGAGACATTTGTTGTTGTACTGCTGGTGGCCGTGGCGACATCTGAGGTCTAGGTGACATTTGTGGTGACAATTGTGGAAAAGCTGCACGATATTGAGGACTTGTAGCATGTTTTGCTGTACCAAATTGTGTTGTTGGCCCAGAATGTTGAGGCTGATTAAACATTGACGTTGCATGATGAGAATATTGAGAATCTATTGGTTGTTGCTGTTGTGTATTAGGATGTTGTGAATGTTGGGGATACTGCTGAGGATGTGAAGGATGTCCTTGATGAGTTGGATGAGAGGGGTGATGATGTGGCATCCTTTGTTGTGGTTGTTGAGTTTGTTGTTGTTGCTGCTGCTGCTGTTGCTGCTGCTGCTGCTGTTGCTGCTGCTGCTGCTGCTGTTGTTGTTGTTGTTGTTGTTGTTGCTGTTGATGAATAGCTGAAGCAAAGCCTGGATATCCAGGAGATGTTTGATACATTGTGACGGAATTTCCTTGCTGATAATGTTGCTGTTGTCCAACCATATGTTGATAAACACTACCTGTTCCGCCAGCTTGCATTGCTTGATGTGGCACACCCATATTTCCTATCATATTTTGCTGATTACTAAAATGTTGTTGCTGCTGTAATTTCTGATTCATCACTCCACTTTGATCTGGCTGATGAGAATACTGTGGAGGTATATGTTGTCGATAAGTACCAGGTTGTGGTGCCATCTGATTATAATGTCTTTGCATTTGTGGATAAGCGCCTCCACTGCCTGGCCAACCTTGCATACTTGGATCTAGAGACATATTTGCTCTAGTCATTGAATGTTGTTGCTCCATTGAATACATATTATCATTATAGTTAGGATATTGTCCTCCACTACCAGGATGAGGCCCTCTATGTTGTGGTGCTATATTTCGAGCTTGATTTTGAAATGCTCCTGGCACCATAGCACGCTGTGGTGCACCATTATCAAACGTACCAAGATTTTGATTAAACATGTTGCGTTGCGGTGGATTTTGCAATTGATTAGAATTCCCAAAATCAGATCCACCAAACGTACTTAATTTTTGAAGCGGAGATTCTTGAGATATATAAGATTGACTAATATAACTCCCTCCTCCATTAACACCAGGGTTTGAACCATCTCTAGATACTACCACAGAATTAGTTGTGCCTGCAGGGTCAACAAAATGATCGTTCCCCCCGAGGTCAGGAAGAGCATCAAGCATCGAGCCACTAACATCTTCACCAAACAAATCGTACGAGTCCATGTCTATGCTGCAGGACTCTTCGCCTCTATTTCAGGCTTAAGAGAATATCTTATAATCTCTTTTTCAGACATTAACGTGCCCATTGTTAATCCAAGTCTTTTTTGCCTGAAACAATGTTCATTGAAATTCTATTAAATGTTAATTTAATTTCATATAAATTTTAATTAGTTTTTAATTAGTATTTATGTAACACTTATAATCTTTAGTATTACATATTATATATTATATGATGAGAATGACAAATGCCAAAGGGAAAAAGCTATACGCTTATGGCTTAATTTCTCATAATCGCTATAACCTTTCCCCCTTGGAATATGCCTTAATATCATTTTTAAATACATACTTTCAAAATAATATATATGTATAAATTATTTTTTACTTTCTAAACACCTTTTTATCGATACTTTATTCGTACATGTATTATTATTAAAATATTATTCCTCGCGCGTGTATTTATATTTAACGAAGTACGAAAACAACACCCCTCGTCACAGTAAAAGTAAAATTTAATAAATTTAGCTTTATATTTATAAATATCATATTTTTTTAAAAAAACTAATATATCAATCAGTATCTGCATATAATTAGTATTTACATATTTTTAAGCTTTCAACCTTTGTTGATTTATATTTATCATTAAAATAAATATTTATCGTTATTAACATAAAATAGTCAAAATAGTTGCTACAGTTTAACAATTACTGTATTTATTTTTTAGATAATACAGGTATTACATTACATGTAGTTTCATTTTGTACAATTTTTATCGACCTAAATTTAAACTGTTCTCGATACATTGGACATATTACTTGTATATATTCGTTATTATGATCAAATTAACATAACCTAACATTAAAAGGAGATAAGATGGCAATAATTTGATTATGATAAAATGTGTACGAATGATACGCACAAAAAAAAAAAGATTGAAAATAACTATAAGAGATAATTTTATAAATTTATTAGAAATGAAAAAATAATTATTTTATATTCAAAATATGAAACCGATATGTTAAAAAAAAAAAGAATTTTGACTGAACATACTAACGAAATCATTCTAAACAATATAGAAAATTAATGTAATTTTCAAGAAAAACGACCGTTGTTTATGAAAAAAGTTCACGCCATTTTATCCATTTAAAAGGAACAATAAAAGATTCGTGCTCACTATCAACTAGTACGGGCAATAAACTTTTTTTTTTTTTTTTTTTTTTTTTTTTTTTTTTTTTTTTTTTTTTTTTTTTTTTTTTTTTTTTTT
>NIPQ01089707.1:0-18478 GCA_002806875.1 Lepidotrigona ventralis hoosana
AAAAAACAAAAAAAAAGAAAAAAAAAGAAAGGACTCCATTCTCCAATATTTAAGAAAAAGGAAAAAAAAAATCGGATATCTATGTATGAATTATACCATTTGTCTTGCGTCTTAATATATACACATAATATATAATATACACGTATATCTATCGGCACGTTTTGCCATTCGGGTAATAATTTATTCTTTCATTGTGGTACAATAACTAGTTCTACAGTGCATGTGCTCGCGTTATGGTAGCGTGATTATGCATACGCGGCCTTACAGGCGTTTACGAAATGTATAAAGTAATATTTTATTATGAGAATTAAAGAAAGAAGAGAGAAAAGAAAAAAAGAAAAAAAAAAACTGCATTTCAAATATATGAAACCGAGTCGTACGGTCGCTTCGGGCGATAGACTTTTCATCAGGTAGCGTTAAGTAGTTATTAAGACGAGGTATGGGATAATAATTTTTGTAAAAGAATTAGTGAGAACTTCTCTAATAACTGCGAACAAATGCAAAATTCTACGTCTAACGTATATATGTACATATATACGTAATATTACGAGCGTCTTAAGAAGCTGAAATGTTCTGTTCAAGTGAACGATAAGGATACGTTTTCATGTAACGAAAAAGAAAAAAAAAAAAGAAAAAAGAAAAAGAAACAGAAAAAAGGTTTCGGTAACTGGATTAATTCGTTGATAAGTGTGTCCACCAAGTGTGTCTTAAATGTTGAATTTCCTTCTCGTAGGTATCTCTCTTTCTCTCTTGTTGACTGTTACTCAATGACTCAAGAATGTTCTCACTACATCTTTATTAAATAAGGTATCCTATTACCCATGGTTGATCACCTCGAAACAATCGCTTGAACGTTTGAAAGTGGCTTAAAAGTCTAGTGGCAAAGAAACAAAAGGAAACGACGAAGAAAAAATTCAGTTCAGGGCACGACGCAGATAAGTTAAGGATTTCCTTTCGAACTGTATAACAGGGAAAATTCCAGAGCAGAACCGTTCTTTTAGTTTTCGTATACATATACTATAATATTATAGAACATAGCATACTACAACTGTTGCTTGCTACGCGGTCCAAAAGTTGATCCCTTGTGATCTCTTGTAGTTTGGATTTTCGTGAGCAAATCCGTTCTTCCTTTTCATTGCACACAGATAAGTTGGAGGACGAGGTGTGCCGCTTAGGTAACTTTTGAAATATGTATTCGTGTAATTTCCTTTGTGATTAGGAAGATAGGACGTGAACGTTATTCTGATTTTTTTCGTTTCTGGGTTGAGGTACAATGAATGATCGATTTTTGTCGTGTGATTACATTTATATTTACATAATAGTAACGAAACTATAATTCTTTGTGGTTGAAGATAATTTAGAATTATGTCAAACGACGATGAGTATTTTTTTTCTTTCGAAAATGAGTATTTTTTCGTGATTCAATGCGCACGATTATCCTGCTAAAAGTACGGTTTTGCTACAGTTACAAGCAACAATGTTCCATTGTAAATGGAATACGGAGACTTATGTTAAGACTCCTTTTTAGACTTTATTAGAACAATCCATTTTTGAATTGTATAAATGTGTATATGTGCACACAGTTACACGTACTCAAGCACACATACATACACACATCCACGTATAAACGTATACTACTACTCACACGTACAAAAATATAAAAAGTCTTATTTAAACCAAAATAAAATAAAAAGTAAATTACAACTCCAAATAGCTTGTTTACTCTAATACTGTCCTCCTACGAGTTCGTGCAATTTTGTTTATCAATATTTTTATTAATAACTCTTTCTCATAACATAAACATATATACGGATACAGAACCTATCATTTCTGATTAAACAACTAGAGGTAACATCTCTGATATTTTATAAACAATACGTTGATATGTTGTGTATTTTATCGACAGTCGATAAAATAGTTATTACTATTTTCTATTACGAACAGCAAATAATCACTTTTTAAAATTCATTAATGTCCCTAGAATCTACAGATCAATATCTTATTATGGGTCATTTATTAAATTAAATTATTTCACACATAAGTGGTTGACAATGAAAATAAAACCATCTGAATGGTTTGAAACAGTAGTTTGAACAGCTTGTGTTTTTTCCCGAGTGCTCGTCTTCATTCCTGAGTCGCTGCGCCGGCACTCAGTGCTCCCTCTCGATGACTGTGTCGGGCTGGTTGCCGCTACAGGGGCCTCCTCGAGAGTAAGGGGCCTCCTAGAGAATAAGGGGCCTCCTAACTCGCCTGTGGATGTACCGTTGAGTTTTACCATTTACTAAAGATAGAATAGACTGGATATGGAATGGGACTTCGTTCTCAGAGACTGAAATACCGACCAAGGAAAGAATCACACTGGCTTTTTAGCACAGACACAGTGGTACTAGTTTTAAGCATGTCAGACAGATGTCTGAGGTATAAGCAACGGTGAATTGGAGAACTACAGAACCAAGTAAAATAGATGCAAGCGGAGGTATTCTCGGTGTCTCGAGATATTCCCGCCTAAAAAATTGTCGAAAAACCTCTGTATCAGGAAAATCATTTGACGGATGGTCTTGTCGTGTCACCTGTTCGAAACTCATGTGCTCCTGATACGGAGGTTTTTCGAAAAAATTTTAAGCTTTATTTAAGATATAAAAATTTGAGAGAGCCAGAAGGAATTTCTCGCTGAACATTCGAATTTTGTATGAAGAACACATGACCTCGTGCTACATCCTCGAGACTCTTGTCCTCGTGGTACCTTCGTTTCCGAGAAACTTTTGAACGAAAATGCCTCGAATGTGAAAACTATTTATTCTTCAATGTAAATTTGTATTTTTGTACTACTGAGTACGTCGCTTTATACTTATATATTTCCATTATAGTTAAATTTATAATAATACTGATTAGGGTTGAAGTTGAAATAATGCCCACATAATAATAGTTTTCAATCATTTAAAAACTTTTACCTATTAATTTTATTAATAACATATCCGTCTCGTGTTTACTTCATTAATATCTGTTACATAGGTATTTCAAGAATTAATATAATAGCATAAAGAAACATGTAATAAAATGGTAAAGGAGAGAAACAGAAATTAAATGTAACGATAATAATAGTAAAACTAATAAACTTGTAATATAGTAAAAATAATAGTAAATATAATAGTAAATAATAGTAATAATAGTAAAAATAATAAACTTCCTCAGTTGCGGCATATAAAAATGGCTTCCGTCTTTGTCCTGCTTTTCGTAAATAATGAATAAATTATAATTATAATCTATATCTTTATCTAATTTATATCTATATCAAAACCTTTATCTAATTTATATCTATATCTAAACCTTTTCAATTATTAAAAATATAATGTTATTTGAATTTTGAAGCCAACTCTTTGCCTAACAGTTGTATGTACATCTGAAGTAGAACCGATATAATAATGAGTATTATTCCAATTGTGGACGTAAACAATCGGTGTAGAACTGCAACCGAAAACATCAATCATTAATGAAAGAATAATTAATTATGTAGCCTGCAAATAGATAACGCAAAATAAATGAATTTCAAATTCCATTATAGAACATTCCTGATACTAGACGATATATAAAAGAATAATCACTTCCTGTTACATTATTTCGAAACACATACGTTCAAAATTGTTTTTGAGACAACTACGTTTCAGAGACACGATAATGTACAAAATTCAGTGTCAAGTCTAAAACTATAGTATTAGTGATCTACATTAAGTACATGATATTGTAAATGTTCAGAGTTGATTATTTAATAAAATGTATTTGAAACGACGAATACAAGTGCGGTTACTGTTTTAAATACTTGATGTAATGAAAAGGCTATTATTTAAAAATTGAGACCAGATCTTCATTGAGATCTTGTCGTTACATTTACAGAAATAACAACGACTTAAAACATACTTTATATATTTCTGATCCATTATTGCCCTGGCAATCGATAATTGATACTGATCACATTTTAATATAAAAATATACCTGAGTAACGTACAGGATGTATCGTTTTCTTTCAAAAACTGAAGTTATAAATTCTCCTAACAAAATGCTTTAACATAATATTTATTTTTAATATAAACGGCACATTATGCAATGTTAGTGATATTTTTCTGTCTATTGGAGATTTTCAATTGATATTTCGATATTATATTATGTCTCGAATGCATCTGAATATTTTTTATTTAAGAGATTTTCAATTGATATTTCGATATTATATTATGTCTCGAATGCATCTAAATATTCTCTCAGGTATTTATCGAAAAAACAATGGTTTAAAGTAAATATTTTCTGTCCTGTATCCATCACATGAAGGAGAATGAAAAATATGTGCATACTGTTATATTAATGTTGCCTGTCTTTTATGCGATAAGCTTATATAAAGCAAACATATATAAAGAGAAAATGAAATAACTTGTAGTTAGTTAAACACGAATCAGCCACGACAATGTTCAAAACATTAGTATTGTGTTGCGTGTTGCCAATAATTATGACAATACGCTTACCCCTTATAGGGCAGCTAAACGAAATTTCAGATCTCATTGTCGGCCAACCTTTAACATTTGTAAGTAAATTTTATTGGCGATTATGTCGTTACTTTCCCTGCGTAAGCAGATTCTATAATCGAACACTATAATAACTGAAACAGTTGTAAGAAACATCATTTACATAGAAATTATTGGGACTATTAATATAGAAACGATGACAATAAAATTTTTACATTTCAATTATTTTATTACTTTGTTTATATACTTGATTATTTTTGTATTTATTTTTGTATTACTCCTGGATAACGAAAGTCACGTGCCGTGATAGTGTTAATGCAACTTCCAGTTACATTGAAATGAAAGGAAGCCATTTTTTTTCAGATGCAAATTGCGGAGAACGCGGGATACGAAGCCGAAAGTTACGAAATTGTCACACAAGATGGATATATCTTGCAACTGGATAGGATCACAGCATCGCCGAAAATGCCTCTTTCTACTAATAAAATACCTGTTTTACTTATTCATGGAATTCTAGATTGCTCGGTTACGTGGGTTGCGGATGGCCCTGGAGTTGGCTTAGGTATTGCCAAATAAACCACTTGTATTTTTTCATTCTTAGAAAGTGTCGAGACAAAAGAAATTAATGTCAACTGCTAATTAGACACTTTGTTATCAATCTTTTATATTTACTCACTCATTTATTAAATTCTTCTATTTTTTTTTACTTTTTCAATTTCACACTGCTAACGACAGGATAAAACTGACCGATCATTCTTTCCAAATTCCAGGCTATTTATTAGCAGACCAAGGATACGACGTATGGCTGGGCAATGTGCGTGGCAACAGATACTCGCGGAAGCACGTGAATCTGACCACATCAGACGCAGAATACTGGATGTTCAGGTATAACTATTCATCGAGATTTATCCCTAAAAATCAGGTCATTGTATTTTGACAATAATCGATCCGTTCGTACAGTTGGAATGAAATAGGAGTATACGATCTCCCAGCAATGATCGATCACATTATCAAGCAAACAGAGCAGGAGAAGATCTTTATGGTAACCCATAGCCAAGGTGGTACCTCGTTCTTCGTCATGGCCAGCGAACGGCCAGAGTATCAAGAGAAAATTATCGCTCTTTCTGCTTTGGCCCCAGCAGTCTTTATGTCTAGAGTAAAGCCTTCTCTCTTCCAGGTGTTGGCTCTTGCAGTCACCGATGGCAACGTAAGCTTCAATACCTAATTTTAATATTAACGTAAGCTTCAATACCTAATTTTAATAATTATTATAGTTGTTAATTACGAAAATTTTCAATTTTATGATATTATTAATTTCCAAAACAATTAATTAAATGGAAATGCTAATTTTAATATCGAGCGAAACAACAATGAATGAACAATACTTTTTGCATCTTTTAATTTTTTTTACAGTTGATATCACATTTACCAAGCATATATGAAATTCCGCCATCTGGCAGACTTGAACAATCGCTTCTAAAACTGATATGCCGTCAGCAATCACCTCTGCAGCCAGTGTGTGAAGGTATAGTTGACCTATTTTTTGGCTACGACGGAAATTTTAATAAGGTAATCAGACGCAAATAATAGTGCATTGTTAATTAATCTTTATATTTACTGATTTTCAATTGATCTTGATTTGAATTCGTAGAATACGTTGTTCCTTATGTCGCAATATGTTCCTGCTGGTGCATCTATTAGACAATTTGTACACTATGGACAGTCAATTCTATCAGGTTAATATTCAATAATCAAACATACAGGTGAATAAAATTTTATAATATTTATCTCACGATGCGTTTTCTTTTCTACGCAGGCAAGTTCCGAAAATTTGACTACGGCGTTGCCGATAATATGAAAAAATATGGCCAGGAACAACCTCCTGATTATAATCTCGGCAATGTTTCGGTACCAGTGAATTTGTATTACGGCACCAATGATATAGTTGCTACTTCTCAGGTTGGTATATCGTCGATATAGCGAACATTCGATTGGTCTTGAATTTTTCAACATCTTCTTCCCTGTCAATGATTTTACAGGACATTCAGGAATTGTATGAAATATTATCCAATGGTCAAAAATCTTTGATAGAAACCGACACTTACGCGCACCTTGATTTCCTGTGGGGAAACAATGTAAACAATTTGGTATACGACAAAATTCTGAATTTCATGGAACAACATAATAAATAAATATTAAATATTACTTTATGCGAGTAATTTATTATTTTGATACTCGCTTTTGCCGTTTGTTTGCGTTAATATGTAAAAGTCGTTTACGTTAATAAATTTGTAGCACGAGTTTTCTGTTATCGCTCTTTCATTATAAAATCCTACCCAATACGCAGAATTCATTAAATTGTACAGAGATTTTTGTCAATATCCTTCGAAGACTAATAAAATGTCCGAAACTAAAATTTTGTATTTGACGTCCACTCTCTTCTTTCTAATAACGCCAATATTCATATCGATCCGACGGGGCCCCGCTGGGGGGTCTAATACTTTACTTATCAATTAATTGTCCCTACAGTTCAGTTTAGGTGTAAATTGCGTAGTTCTTAGCTTGATGTCGTTTTACGAACATTAAAGTATACCGTTTATCGTTTTACAACTTGGCTTGATGACGTTTTACAAACTTTAATGTTTGTAAAACGACATCAATTACCAGGTCTCACCACGAGGAGGTGACTACGCACGAGACCCGCCCCGGGGCTTACATTACGTACCATCCATCCATCCATCCATACAATCATACAATACATTAAATGCATACAATCATACAATGCATACGATCATACAATACGTACAATGCATACAATCATACAACACATACAACAATTCGCAGCCCTACCACCGCATTCTGTACAAAGACACGTTTACTGAACTTGGGACGAAATTAGGAATCCCTCATCTCCTCTCTTCCTTCGTTCGTTGTTGCTATTGCTACTTTGTTCGTTCGACACTGGAGTCGAATTTCCAAGTTTCGCAGTCAGTGTGCCGAATCGAGGTTCGAGCATTTAGATGCAAGTAGTATAGCGCTACCCCCAACGACACAGTGGGGTTCCGCGGAACCGCTGAGTCGGATTACCAAGGACGCTAGACTACGAGAATCTCACCTCGCCCTTTCGGACGAGGCTGCAGTTCCCAGATTCGGCATAAATGCCAAATCGAGGTTCGAGCACTTAGAGGCAAGTAGTCTAACGCTACCCCCAACGACACAGTGGGGTTCCGCGGAACCGCTGAGTCGGATTACCAAGGACGCTAGACTACAGGTATCTCACCTCGTCCTTTCGGACGTGGCTGCAGTTCCCCGATTCGATACACTGGCTACGAAACTTGGAGACCCGACTCTAGTGCAACGAACAAAGTGACAATAGCAAAAACGAACGAAAGAAGAGAGGAGATGAGGGATTCCTAATTTCGTTCCAAGTTCAATAAACGTGTCTTTGTACAGAATGCGTTCACAATGAATTTACAGAGATTAACTAAAACTAAACGCACGCAACTTAAAGTTAAGACGCACGCAACTTAAAGCTAAGGCGCACGCAACTTAAAGTTAAGACTCGCGCATCCCACGATGTCCTCGGTGCTGGGCCGATGTGCACACGACGGAAGTTCAGTTGGTAATGAATGTTCACTTGGTACTACTCAAGGTTATATAATATTTCGGTCGTCAGTGATCAGGTACAGTTGACAACTTTTTTTTCAAACTTTTAAAATTTTATCTTTGTGTATACGTCGAAAGTTTAAGTGATAATGATCTCTAAGCCGCTCGAGGTTAATCTAATGTTGATAACTTTTTTTTCAAACTTCTAAAACACGGCGAAAATTTAATTGATAGTGAATCTCTGTATCTCTCAAGGTTAATCTAATATTTCGGTCGTCAGTGATCCGGAACTGTTGATAATTTTTTTTAGTATTTCGTAAAACAGTTTTTCTATTATACTAATCAATAGTTTAACAATTTTTACATTTCTATCGCAAAGTTACACTTTCATGAATATGTTACAATGTTAAATGTAATAATTTATTAATTTTTTATCGGCTAAAACTAAATTATTATTACATTTTCGTAATATTAATTTTTAAATTATAAAAGCATTGATTAGTGAATAGAAATTTATGTAGTCAAAAATTAAATTAAACGGTGGTTGTCACTTTAGAATAATCGCGCAACATATAAAAATTTTTGCTCGTTTATTGTTCATTACAGGGAGCAAGAAATATGTACATTATGTAACAGTATTTTCCGTTAAGTAAAATAATTTAATTATCATAAATCAATTATTCAAACTATGAAATAATGTTTGGGAATTTGAATCACTGATTCAATTGTTACAAGGAAATAATTAAAATTGTTAAATAATACACAAAAATATCATCCAAATGCATTATTTTACAGTTTGTACAATTCGTTTGGAACAATTAAATTATTTTGTTCCTACAATATTTCTAGACATCATTTAATAATTTTCACGACTTTTACATTACGATTAAACAATTGAATTAATTATTTAATTCAATAATTCACGTTATTTGTCTTAAATATGTTGCCCAAGACAATTGTTGTATAAATTATTATTATTAGTTAAAATTTAGTGGCGCTGCGGTGCAGAACCTGCCTAAATCGATATGGTAGAGTGTGACACGAAAATTGCACGAGGGTGGCCACGAAAACTTGGGACACGAAAAAGCATCCGGTTGTCCGGTCTATCCTAGTTAAAATCAATGGTGCAAGTGATGAAAGAACTGACTTGCGCCCTCTTTTAGTCACAGGTGTACTCGGAATCGCTTCAATGACGAACACACAGCAGCGCTCAACACTGTTTCAGTGCTCAGGGCGCGTTCAATGGAAGTGGTTACGCACACACGATAAGGAAAAAAATTCACATATCGTGGCATCATCGTACGACAAGCAAACGACTTATTGAACATCGATTAATTTAGGGGAACTGTTCGAGCGGATTGTTGACGAGTAAATCAATCCCTCGGTGAGTTCCGAGAAATTTTCTGCCAGATCATTTTCGCGTGAAGCGGAAACACTGGGAACACTCCTCGTGGGTAAGTTGACAGTTGGAAAATTTTCACGCACGCAATCGAATTCCCGTTAGATTCTGTTGTTGAATTCATCCACACGTTATTAACATTAAGATAAATAAAACATAAGCTGTTGGCTTATCGGTTTTATTCTTTTTATTGTACAGAGATACATAAACATTATAATGTTCTTTTTTACAATGTTCGTTCATTAATTTAATTCGTTGCTTGTGAATACATGCGAATGTACAAATGAATATAACTGTATCTTTGAGAATGTTGAAACTTGAGAGAGAGGCAAAATTTGGAATTCAAACGCTTTGCGTTAGTATTATTAATAAACAAATAAATATTAATAATATGTATTACTAGTAATGTTGTAATGATATTAATAATTAATATTATTAAATTAATAACTTTCTCTACTATTATATCGGAAAGTTTTTAATATTCTTTTGGAAATAAACGTTCGAATTTCCAACAGAAATAGAATAAACAATTAAATTGATAAAAACAAACAGCTAAATAAATTAGAGTAAAAAACAGTAAAATTAAAGAATTTGATTCCTCTAAGATCGATAATGTAAAGTGAATTTTTATAGTTTGCTGTTTAGTTATTATCTCGATTTTATCAAATAAAAAAAAAAATTTATTACAAATAGTCAAAAATTTTTCTCATTTTCTACGACATAGAAATCTTATTTTTCTCAACTTAGCGAAACTTCTGTTATAAGTTATCCTTATTCTGCATGTTTTTCGAAGATGATACCACAATTATAATGAAAATGAATGATATTAATAAATTGTAATAAAAATTCGTATCACATTATAATACGTATTTTTTAACAATAATATCACGTTAAGATATTTCATTCAATTTCTTTACTTTATCAATAAGGCTTTAATTTTAAAATTCTTTATTTTTGTATATTCGATAAGAAGCAAATTTCTCTGCCAGGAAATAAATATTTGGATGAGAGAAAAATTATTTAATAAAATAATAAATATTCCATAATTAATTAAAAATTAAAAATAAAGTTATTTAATAAAATAATACTGTTCCATAATTTCTTGTTCTTAATCTAAATCGCTGATTAGCATTTCATTTATTTGACCTAAATTTTCCTTCATATACATATATATATATGTATGTGTGTATAAGGTAAAATACCATGTTACATTATCTGGTATACTATAATATCGATTATAAAACTAAATATTTACGTGTTCCGTGAAAACCAATTATACCTACTTCCAAGTAAGGTTAAAATTATGTTTAGTATTGCATATGTTTACACTGTAGTTATATGCCAGTCTTAAAGTATTACGAGCTTAATGGGAACAGGTTATGTCATGGACCGAAAATCTATAATGAATAAAAAAATCTATAGACTAATAGTGGTATTTAGAATTGAGTTTTGAGTATTTATTATAATAGATATATAATTATATAATTATATATCTATTATAATAAATTTTATATTATTATAATTTTATATTATATTATATTATATTATATAATTATATAATTTAGATTGAGAAATTTGAGGGTGCAAAAATGCACAGAATTCGAGTAATAAAATATTATACATAATAAAATATTACATGATATATCCAAAGTGTAATATACTCGTTGTAATATCTAATTAGGTGAAATAAATCTCCTCGTAGGTTCAATTCTTTTTTAATTCCACGTACACGGAAAAATATGAAAATCCGCAATAATGATGACAAAATTATTATTAACTAATCAATGAAATAAAATTAGAGTCGAATAATATTTTACTATGTGTAAATTCGTCAAATTTTGTAAAAAAAGAATTTACATCGTAAGTAACGACTATACATCTATGAACGTATATCAATGTCCTTTGGGCGGGTTTATGAGCGTGAATCTCGACTGTGCTGTAATTATGTAATAATTGTGTACAATGATTTATGTCTTTAATAATCCTTAGTTAGAAACGAAGCTTACAAAAATAAACCAGCTACAAAGTGACAGACATTGACATTCGCGTGTTGGACGCGACGTTACTTTCACCGGTGCATTCAAGATAATTAGACGGGACGATAACGATCTCTATATTCGCAATAGCAACACGTAGATGTAGAACGTCGATAAATAATTTATCGTTTCGGCGAGGTTTCCTCATATTTCGATCCATTAATCCTCGTGAAATTCATGACCAATCGTTTCACTAATTTCTGATTCTTAATTAAATTTTTACTTTCTTCATTTTCGTTGTCTTAATACATATTTATTACGATTGACATTGAGATTCTTTTTATCATGCTGGGAATTGTGACTCATTTGTGAAAAAAAAATATATAAGAAAAACAATATTATATTGTATTTCTTAGAGGCTGTCAGAGGGAGGGAAAAATTTCACCCTAATTTTACTATATATTGTACTATTATATTATGTTGCAACAAAGCAACATTGCGACGTCATCATAATCATTATCAAAATATTTTGTAATCAAAATAAAATAACTCTTTGTTTCTCTATATTAATGATACAATAATACTCAACTAATATTTATTAATATTCAAATAATATAATACAAATAGAGAATATTTCGTAATAGAAGATTAATCTCTGTCTCTTCTTATTCACCCTTAAAATGTTACAAGAATTATAAATCCGGATAAAATTAATNTCTTTTTTTTTTTTTTTTTTTTTTTTTTTTGGAGAAAGACAATTAAAAAATATATTTTTCTTTCAAAATGTAGAAACATTTTTAAGATTGTTTGCAAATGTTTAAAAGATTTTTAACAGATTTAGTAAGCATGTATATTTATGTCTTTGTCGTACGCTTTGTGTTCTTATTTTACGTTCTTATACCAATTCTATATTAAGAAAAGTGTACATACATTCTATAAAGAACGGAAATTTTCAAGGAACGAATTACTTCATTGGAAGATACGTCGTCATATATCTTTCTTTACTTTTCATTCGTGTTTTCTTTAAGAACAAAGTAACTTGCAAAGGATAATAACTCACATTTGCCTCACTTAATTTTACATTGCAAATATGTATGAAAATAATCACCAGTTGCAATGGTGAATGATAAGCACAGTGTGATTAAGGAGTCGTCGCGTGTTGGCTAATAATTTCCTCTTTGAATTTCGTTTCCTGATACGGTAACCTTAAAGGCTATGGCCACACCTTGTAGGTGAAGGTCCCCGTCAAGTCAAAAGAACAATCGATCGTCCGGTACTTTGAATGAAATCTTAGTAAAACCTTTTATCGTTAAAAGAATTTGAATAGCAGTATTAAAAACACGTACGCTTTGGTACAGACTTCGTATTTTGAGATTTCTATAAGAGAGAATTTTTTTATAGACTTCATTCGTTTCGAAGGCTCTACTTAGCTCTTATATTGTAAGCTACCGCTTCGTTGAACGAAATAGAACAGTCCAAGTAGAATTACTCGAGAGATTACGTGTACAGCGACTGATTTGTGACATCAGATACTACTTCGCTTCTGGTTGTACGCTCTTGGCTGTTTCTGGCTAGGCAGTATTCTGAAACGCGATAAACCACATCGATCGTGTAATAAATTACCGGAAGGCAAAGAAATTTCTTTCCATATGAAGCAGACGAAGAACTTCTAAAATTTCATTCCTGGTATTGATAATTAACACTGAACGTATCAGGCGGGGTCAAATGGCCCCTTTTCAAAATTTATTTACTTTAAATAAAAATATATGTTTGAGTATTTTATTAGAAATCAGAAGTTATGTTGCAAATTATTTCCTTTAATAAATTAAGAATTTCTTTCTAAAAATCAACGTTTATTCATAAGGGGTCAAATGACCCTTTATGGTAAGATAGGTATATGTAAAATGCCGGTACGCTGATGTATTAATTATTATACCTACAACTGTTAATTTATGTCGTTAGGAAATTGTAATAGTTCAGACATACTTAACTCCTACTATATACTTGACTCTGTTATATTCTTTGGTAATATTAGCAATTCTGCTTTTATTTTTTTTTTTTTAGACGAATCTTTTAAATACCGAATAAGTTTGTTAGAGATGATTTCTCGCACAAGCCATTCAATTCTTCAGTGATAATTATAAATTACAGTTATTATAATACTGTGTGATGGAAGATAGAAGTTCATACATTCATTGCGCGGAAATATTTCGACACTTTAGTTTAGATATTTTATTTTATTCGACAGAAATTTAAAATATAATAATACTCAAATAATCCATCGTTTCTCGTACGAACTTGTAATTCTTTAATTCTTTAATGTTGTCATCATAACTTACGTATGATGAAAAATAGAGTGAGAGACTTCATTCAGAGTGTGTCATCATCTATGTTTTCATTGGAACTTCAAGGTCCTCGCGCTAATGGTAGAACAAATGGAAAGAGTAAACGTACCTAAAAATAACCTGCAATCTTATCGATTGAACCCTCATCGAAATCCATAAACCATTCTCTTGGAAATCCATACACTTAAGTTCACGTTCGACGGTTGCTTCTCGTTTACAAAGTTACTATAGTACTAGTTATTGTAGTCTAGTTACTATATATAGTACTAGTATTAGCTACTATAGTATTAATATTAGTCACTATAGTTACTATAGTAGCGCTAGTGCTAGTTATTATATTACTAGTGCCAGTTACTATATTACTAGTGCTAGTTACTATATTATTAGTGCTAATTATTATATTACTAGTGCCAGTTATACTATATTATTAGTACTAGTTACTATAGTACTAGTTACTATAGTACTAGCACTAGTTACTATTACTACCACTACTAGTTCTACTTACTAGTTTCAACTTAGTGACGTGATTTTATCGGAATTTATCAAAAGAAAAATCTGAAGTTTCACTATCTAAAAATCTTTCGTACACGTGAGTACAACATTTCAGATGATAAATGTAACTGCGGATGTTAATGAGAATTTACATTTTGTATGAGTTACAAGGAAAAAAGTAGAATTTGGACCGAAATAATCTTTTATTTACTAGATATTGTAACTGATACTGTCTTTTATTTACTAGATATTGTACTAGATATTGTTAGTATACTAGTATAACTCGAATATTTCATCCGCGATATATCAAACGATAATAATTATTATAAAATACATTATCGATTACGGAAACTAATTTTTCTATAAACTGATATTCTTCATTTGTGTAAATACCAAGTTGAATGATATAAATGATATAAATAGAAGTAGAACGGTAGACAATATTAAATTAATTGGATTAAATTATTATGGAGTAATATTTAAACGCAGAAATATTAAAATATTTAAGGAAGTTAGCTTTCGGATCGATAGTTACTATTATTGGATTGCGTCCATCGCGATGGATGTGCGATTTTATCTTTCTAACAGAGGGCGTTTCAGCCCGCACTTTCGTATCACCTTCAAACAAATTGTATTTTTATGTATGAAAAAACAACAACAAAAAAAAAAAAAAAAAAAAACANAATTACCAAGAAAAACGAGCATGATAGATGGAGAAATTACGAACGAATTAGGTTGAAGCCTCTCAAAGGCTTAACAGGTGATTCATTATTGAGCCTTTATCTGATTCCGGGTGTATACTTAGCACAGAAGTCGACCTTCTCGTATTTATATATGTGATAATTGATAAAACGTTTTAGATTGTATCGTAATATGTGTGAACAATTATGTTTCGATTGATAAAGGAGGATGGAAATATTGGTACATAAGGAACTAAGAAGCTTCGATTAATTTAATTTAAACAATATTCTACATAATATATATGTAATATATCAATTACAAATATGAATTAAAATTTCGGAATCACTTTGCACGTTGAAAATTTGTATTTGTATAGTACAACTATTTCTCTTCCTCCTTTTCTTTTTTCTTTTTTAATATAGTTCAGATAGCAATTAATATTTGCAATAAAATGATAGATATACATACAGATATACTTACATATAGGTCACTATCCTTCTTTATTGTATGAAATAAAATATTAATTTTAAATTATACAAAATATTTCATACAAAAAATATTTTATTTTTATTAAGAAATAGTGCATATCTGGAAGATATTTAATGATTACTTTTAATTCTCTTTATCGTGTTCCAGGAATTTATTTCTTTTTGTCTCCGCACTGACTACTAATTATGTATTTATTTCTCGCAGCTTGTTTTAAAGTCTCTAACTAATGTTTTAGCATACATACAGTTAGTTAAGTTAATCATTTAATGGCTGATCGGAAATACAGCATTCATACATAATTTTCATCGATTTCTTCTTATTTGCTCACGTATGCATACATTTCTGCACCTAGACACGCATGCACGCCTGTATGTCATTTTGCATTACCTCAATGGTGAGTAAATGGCTCTTTCTTTTACCTCGTTTTTATCTTTTTCTTTTCCATCTCTTTTTTTTTACGTTTCTTCATTTCTTCTTAACTGCTTTTATCTCTTCAGCACGCGCCACTGAGGAGATTTGATTTATTTTATAGTCACGCGATACTGCTGTCTCCTTTTAATTATTATGGTAACGCTTATCTTGTATTTTAAGATATCTCATTCCCTACGTTTAGAAACTTCGACGTAATTGCCATCGATATTGGAAATACAAAGTTTTATATTTTTATACTTTTTAGAGAAATAAATACATAATTTCAAGATCAGACCTGACGTATTTTTAGAGACTACTCTATTTCTTCAATCTTTCTATTACTTTAAAAATTTATTATATATAATTGTTCTACGGTTTACAGGATTAACAGAGTAACAATTAAAATCCTACAGAATGATCGAATATTCAAAGTAAAACTGATCCTTCTCGCTCCTCCGAAAGAAATAATCCGCGTGTAAAAATAAATCAATCGATGATCACTGAACGTTGCAACATCATAGAAACAACTTGTTCAATAACCATGACTTGTAACTTTGAACTTTTTCTCTTTTTCCCGCCTCACTGAAAGCAGATCTTTCCAGGAGGAGAAGACGAAAGAAGCGTGCGGAGCGTGCATGCTGAGGGGAGCGACGTTTCGTGACTCATCCAAGGTCGACTGGGAAGTCCTTATGGTAGCTGAAGGGCGCGTGTCATCCTTTCTGAGCGAGATCCAGAGGCTGAAGGGCTGGCCCCGGCGTTGGATCCACTCGGCCAGCACCTACATTTAGAATAACAAACGATGACCGACCGCAATGAGAACCTGCTATTGAAATCAACAACGGATCGATCGAACACGGTGCAGCAAGCGCCGTACAAAACTGCCTGCAACTGGAACAACAATGTGACGAATGTGATCAGAAGAGATTCGAATTATTATCCACCATCGAGCAATCATCAGAGAGACAGGACGAATTCGAACTACCACCTGCCAAGGAAGGCGCCGATCGTTGGCTGGCAAAATGGCAGCCCGACGGTGTTCCCAAGCACCCCGTGTGGAACGCCAGACCCGGAAATGCTCGACGCGATCAATTTCTCGCGTTCGTACAGCGTCGCCTCGTCCACCAAATGTTCAGAGATCGGCGCGGCTTCCTCCGCGAACACGGAGGACCTCAGCAGCTTGGCGGACGAGAGGCTGCTGCAGTCGACGCCGGCCCACACCATCGATCGAAGCCTGGAGTCACTGTCACCGGACAGAGACACCTTCTTGACTACGTCGCCCGAGTTCGGCAGAAGCAAGGACCTAAGTCTGCCGGACGATATAGAGGACAAGCTCGACCTGCTGAGCCCCGGGACCGATTGCACGGAGGACAGAATACCGCCTACGCCTGTTTGCAACAGTTACCTGACCTCGCCGAATCTCACGATAGGGCCCAGCCCTACCGGTAGAACCGAGTTGATAATAACCGTCCCGTTGTCCGCCGAGCTGCGACCACTCGGAAGAAACGGGGAACCTAGGAATTGCAAGTATCCGGAGTCGCGACCGATAATCACCGCTAATCCTGGCTACAGGGACGACGACACGAAGGACTCGATCGACTCGGACAGCGCGTCGGACGACGAGTTAACCAGCACAGGGAACGGAAAACGGAAACCGAAAGTGCCGGATGGCGGATGGGGCTGGGTGGTTGTATTGGCTTCCTTGGTCATTTCCATGATAGCCGACGGCGTGTCCTTCAGTTTCGGTCTTTTGTACATCGAGTTCCTCCACGAGTTCGGCGCGTCCAAGTCAAAAACAGCTTGGATCGGCTCCCTGTTCATGGCCGTGCCGCTTCTTTCCGGCCCCATCATGTCAGCGTTGGTGGACCGTTACGGATGCCGAAGCATGACCATCATTGGCGGCCTGATCTCCGGGACGGGGTTCGTCTTGAGCTCGTTCGGCAACTCCATCGAGGTAATGTATTTGACTTTCGGAGTCATCGCTGGTCTCGGTTTGGGTCTCTGCTACGTCACTGCGGTCGTGAGCATCGCGTACTGGTTCGACAAGAAGCGGAACCTGGCCGTGGGCTTGGGCGCCTGTGGCACCGGGATCGGCACGTTCGTGTACGCGCCTATGACCACGTACTTCATCGAGGAGTACGGCTGGAGAGGCACTTGCCTGCTCCTGGCAGGCACCTTCTTCAACATGATCGTTTGCGGCACGGTTATGCGCGATCCTGAATGGTGGATCATAGAGCAGGAGAAGCAGAACGGCGCGACACCGAGGAAGTCGACGACCAAGTCCGAGTGCGACAGGTCCAGCTTCAGCCCTGTCGACGAATTCCCTGGGGTCGACGAATTGAGAAGGATGCTGAAGAGCGGGCACACGCCGGAGTATCTGTTGCAGATCCTCAGTACCACCACGGAGGACCCCCAAGCGGCCAATGGGGACGTCAAGTTCAGGAGCGTGGTTAATCTACCTACTTTCGTGAAACACAATGAAAAGGTGAGAACCTGAATAAGTACGGATTTGATGTTTGTATGGATTGTAAATCCTTTAATTGTTTTTTTTTTTTTTTTTTTTTTAATTGA
>NIPQ01089709.1:0-32509 GCA_002806875.1 Lepidotrigona ventralis hoosana
AAAGGGAGGGGGGGGGGCAAATGGGGTGCACGATCGGTGTCGTACAAATAGAAAGGAAAATTATATTTTAATGACCTCGTTCGTACGTACATTAATATATCTACATATGCATGTATTTGGTGAGTAACACGAATACGTATGTATCGTGTTTATATCAACGAAACGAAACATGGTGTAAAACTGAAATAATGTGTTATCTGGCGTTGAACGGAACTGACGGTGGTGTGGTGGCGACGCGGGGGCCGAAGTATTGTTAATTAAAAGTTGGGCCGGATCTTCGGCTGGCGGCAGGTATAAATTCACGCGGCTTTCAATAAATGCGATAGAAGTTTTGTCCTTTTGTGAGACGCGCGCGCGGACAGCTCGGAAATATANTTTTGTCCTTTTGTGAGACGCGCGCGCGGACAGCTCGGAAATATATACTCACCAAGTTTTCCAACGAGTTGGGCGACTATGCTGTCTCCGGCCACGGCCCACCGCACCTCGAAAGCCAGCCTGTCCTCCAGAACTTCGCAGTTCAGTTTCGACTGAAATCAAACGACAAACCGTTTTACCATCCGTTTTACAACGTCGATTGTTTTTCGATCACTTGGCCGATCGATCGTTGAATCTCGTTGTTGCTGCACCATTCCTCGAGACTCTCGAGAGACAATTCTCTCTTTCGGTGGTAATATTTGAGTCTTGAGTCTCGACGCTCGGCGACATATGGAAAGCGGAAGAAGCAAATTTATCGACGTTCGATAGATCGAAAGATCGAAGTTTCGATTAAAGGCAAGACTGTCTGAGGTTAAGACAAGGAACTCATATTCAGATTGTCAAGAAGGTAATACGTTTATTCGCATTAATCTCAAGTAGAAACGTACAAAAAAGAGAGAGAAAAAAAAAATTAGATAGAAAATTAGATGCGTCATTTCGGTGCGTGTAAATATATAATCTGTATCTGTATAGTAAATGGGTACATGCGCGATATAAGTTTTCCTATAACTCATAGAAAAGAACTGGCCTAGGCAGGAAGGGGATTTCCTCAGCTTTATTTCGAAAGCGATAAGTTCTCCGTCTCTTCGAACAACGCGCGCGCCTCCTCTCGGACCGCGAAGATAAGAATAATTAACCCTTGTATCACAGTCGAATAACCATCGCTCTCTGTCCTTGCACGCTCAACTCTTACAAAAACAATGTCTCTTCTTCTTCTTCCTCTTCTTATTCTTGGCTTAGTTGTACTTTAGATCAGTGGTACTTTGAACTTGTAACGGCGACGAGCAAACTTATTATACAATCGCGTGACATTCATTCGCAGGGCTTATAACTTATCGCCGGAACTTTTCACCGGGGACCGGGGCGAGATTTGATTTTTAGATTCGCGAAACTCGAGCCTGAAAGTTCGCGAAGTCTCGAAACTCACGAAGCATGAAACTCCCTTGTAACTCGGAATGCTTATTTTTCTCTTCTTTTCTCTTCAAAAACTAGAAACTTTTGACAAATTCTTCCCCCTCTCTCTCTCTCTCTCTCTCTCTCTCTTTCTCTATCGATACAAGTCCAAGGATCTCGAACGAAAGCTCATTTGTATTCTAAATGGAAATAAATAACGCAGATCCTCACTCGAGTGTCAAGTTCGAGTTTCGAGTTTCGAGCATTGTCCCTGCTTTTTGTTTTTAACAAAATTGTTAACGCGTGACACACGAATGGGTTAAGCGACAAGAACATCTATCGTAGTTCTCGAAGGCTTATTCCAAGTGTCCCGGTTACAGAGAATATTCTTTCGGCGGTGGCCACGCGTCTGTGTAACGTGCTCGTGCGATGCACGCAGATGAGCCGAGAGACAAACCGATATCCAAGTGTCACTAATATCGACACATGTTTCATACAGGCTCGCTAGGTAGACAGCAAAGCGTGAATTATGGCGAATCGTATTGTTCGAGGAGAACGCGACGCATCCACTTTTACGGGGGCGAGATCGTACGTTCTCTTACAATAGAATTCTAAAAGGGATTCGAGAGATTAAAGGCACGTCTCCGTGGGCATGTGTCTTCGTGGTACATGGTCTGCGCCCACGTACGTGGATAGTTCATCAGGTTCCTTCCACGAGCGGTGGATTTATTCTTCACGAACTCTTCCTTTCTTTGAGGAAACTCTTCCTTTCGTTTGTCTTGTAAACGTGCGTAAGATAAAATCTGCTTGTGACTAATTAATATAATACTAGATTAACCTCTTAATAGTCCAGTGTCCGCTGTTTTCGACAATTACGAGCCGAGTCTCGAACTCGAACGCGAACTTTCCGCGCTTCCGTCGTGTACCGGGTCTCGATCCAGGATTACATTCTCTACGTAGCTTATTATCTCTCTCTACGTAGCTTTAAGATGCAGGAAATTTCCATGTTTTGAATATCTCCAATATCCCGCGTTTCCGTTTTTTTTTTTCTAATTACAGAAAATTTGTTGCTTCTTAATAATTATATCTTTGGTCTTTTACGAAAATTTATCTTCCTGTTAGCCATTTTCAGGAAAGCTCTCAAATTTTTTTTCGTTTTTTAAACAACGTCATTTTAAAATACTCTTTTTCAAAATTAAAAACATACCTCCTCCGGTGGACGCTTATTCACGCTACAAAAATTACAAAGACGATTTTTTCGAATCTCGTCAAATTTACTGGACTGTTAAGGTGTTAATAGCGAGTAAGTACGTTGCTAAAGATGCATCTAATTACGCTCATTAACTCATCGCTGTTTCGTTGAAATTAGCAAGATGTTTCCATCTCCGAGTGCGAGTGTCCGCGTGTGTGTACGTTCTACAAAAGTGTGTACAAATAGTCTGTACAGAGGGTAAAACCAATTTTCAGAGATTCCCCGTCTATGTAAAAGATTGCCAACGCGCGATCGCGTGCGATATTAAATAAATAAAGAAGAAGGCGGGGTGCATCGTGTATCGTCTCTCTCTCTCTCTCTCTCTCTGCATCTCTCGTGTTCTCCCGCGAGCGCGAAACTTCCAAAGTGCTTGTACGCGACTGCGGAACTTTACGAATGAGCCTGCGGCTAATATTATCCCAGCTGTGCCACCTGAGGTTTCCACCAACGGAACAAAACGAATGATCGTCGGGTAAACGCGGCGGCCAGCCGAACATCGAACAGGGAACTTTCGCTAATTTGTCGAAACGCTAGTTCGACCGAGTTCTGCTTAGACAGGCCGGGTCAGTCTGATTTACGATTGGTTTACCGTTTACCGCGATAAATCATTCGCGATCCTCCTTGCCTTGGCCACGTTCGACGAGGCGAAGGAGTTCGCGACGTAAGATACTGTACGTACATGCTGGATCGAATTCCGGCGATCGAGGTTTCTCGAAGACTCTAATCAAGCAAGAACAGCCCGAAGATTTCTATCGCGAGGAAACTGATCCTCCGTAAATGGGGGAAAAAACGAGGAGCGACCACGTTCGAGGGAATCGTTCGAGCTGTCCGGGGATTGACGAGATATCGGCGTCCCCGCTGATAGCGACAACGAGAAATTATTATCCGCCACATGCTCCGAAAAGCATCCACTTGTGAGACGAGGAAAGAAACATTCGTCCGTTCGTGTTTATTTTCTTTCGATTTTTTTAGCGCTTGGAATGGACAACACGAGCAGCAAACATCGAGAAACACGAGAAAACGTAGACACACGCAGACACACACACACACACACACACATACACGAAGCGGCAAGCAGCAAATTTCCCAAGGAACGTGAGATTGTTTCTTCGGTTGTTGCTTCAGCGAACGTGTATAAATCTTCATCGTTAGTAACGAACGAAGGAGTCTACCCTCCTGTCGCCCTGGAACCGTAGTCTCGCGTAAGAATTCGGCTGAGCTTCGCTGCTAGTAGTTGCTTGGCCACGCGACCCCGATCGTTCAGCAGGTTGAGTTGCAGCCGTTTCGACGGAAGGCTGATCCTCCTCGGATCTATACTGTTGCTGATACGCGGCGTCTTCGGAATTCGCGACGTCATCGCCGTATTGGACAATCGCCGTATTGGACGATCTTCCGGCCGGTGTCGGATAAGAGGCGGACTGAAGCCGACGGAGCTGCTGCGCGAGAGGTTCCTGGGTCTGCAAGCTCTTTGGTATTCGATAGTCGATCGCCTGGACCTGATCTTCTCGGCGAGTGATCGGCCGGTAGGTTGTCGGTCGTTGTTGATATTGCCGCTGAGTAAGCAACGCGTTCGCGAACGAGGGAGTAGGAGACGGGATGGTGGCCGGTGACGACGACGCCGAGGCGGACAGCTCGTACAGATTTGCCAGACCGAGCGTCTGTCCCTGCCCTCCGCGATGCACGTTCTGCAACACAAGGACAGAGACAGAATGTTATGCATTGGTCTTGCAGAGTGAACACAGTTTTCATTCCGCGGGGGTCTATCGGCGTCTCGATGATTCGTTCTCGAAATGTGTTTCTCGCGGATTTCTCACCTTCCTGCGATCATTGAGACACCGATTGACGTTGGAAATTTCTTTTCTACGAGTTGCCTCTCTTGATATAGCATTTTTCGGAAGGAGTGTTTATTTTTCCGACTCCGTCAGCGCGTCAGCGATTCGTCCTTTACATTTTCGATGAGTAATTAATCGTAATAAAGCAACGATAAAAATTCTACGAATAAAACTTTTTAACTATAATTGCACATTTTTCATTTTTCTCTCCGTTCATCGAGACACCGATTGCGCAAAGCTGCCTTCCTGACAAATTCTTTTATTTTTCTGAGGCCGTTTGCGTCTCGACTCTCGTTCACATCGCTACGCTTTGAAGAAGAAGAAACGTTGGAAATTTTTCTTTCGTACGACGAAAGAATTCTACGACCGCGAAATCGGGCAGATTCCCCTCGGAATCACCGAAGACACTGATTGGCACCAGAAACTTTCTACGCTGGCGAGCAAAACACAGAGTTTCTTCTCCGCGCGTATATGGCTTTCGACGAGAGGACGAGATACTTTGGTAGCCGAGAACGGAGGCGCAAGTCGTTGACATAGTCGGGCGTAGAACGGTCGGAAAATCCGTAAATCGGCGAACGCATTGTCATCCGCTGACAATCAGATATCCGCTCAAATATTGACAGAGACAAATTCAGCGTGGAACAATATCGAGTCTGTATTGATTGTAGCCGTGAAAGGCAAGTTTGTTTCTCGGCACGTTCGTCTGCGTTTACGCGATCGACTATCGGCGAAAACGAAAAGCGAAACGTTCGTTGTGTGTTTCGACGTCCACTGCCGCGAGGGAAGGAAGAAAACGCGCGAAACGAAAGTGTACATACAACACGGAGGACTTTTACTCCCCTTTCTCTTTCTCGATCTTCTCGAGATTTTCTATTTTCTATTTTCTTGAGTCTACGTCGTACAAAAAGTTCCATTATGCATACACAGTCGGAAGATGAGCGCCAGGTGAGAGCAAGATTCGTTCGATTGCGAAACATTTAGCTCGCCGAGGAATGCCGACGGAATGTAAAAGCGGTTGGGAGTTTGACTGGACCGAGGAGGGAACTTGCGCGAAAGCGTCGAATCGGCCAAAGACGATGTAAATCGATAAAGAACTTTCTGGAATCCCTTTCCTCCAGCCAGTTCGAACGTGATTGGCATTTGCAGTTTCGCACGCCGCTGCTTCGCTCGAGAATATCACCCTCGCGCGACGGGCGGAAAAAGCGCGAGAAAAGTCCCTACCCTTTTTTAAAGTCGGCGCGTGTTACGTTTCAATTAACACGCAACACACGACTCGGCTTTCGTGAGAAGTTGCGTCCGCGTGAAAGTTGGCCGGATTAGCAGAGGTTGCATCGCGTTTAAAAGATCCAAAACCTGGGCGCGAGTCTCCTCTTGCAGCGAGTCTGCCCCCCGCCGACTACAAGAAGCCTTTCCAGCTTACCTGCGGCGAAACTCCGAGCATCTTTAGGGACGGTGGCACGTTAAGATTCTGCGGAATTTGTACATGGCCGAAGTCCACGGTGAACGCCTCGCACCAGACGCCGAAGTGGCCGATCTGGTGGATCGTTAGATCCCCGGGCAACGTCAGCACGATGGCTTTGCGATCGTATCGACGCAGCGGCTGCTCCTTTCCGTTCTCGTCCGGTACCCGAATACCTTGCGGCGATGGCGTTGGCCCGGCTCCCACCCAGAATTTCGCGTCTGCAAGAAAAAGAAAAAAAGAAAAAGAAATTTTCGTCGTCGATCGTCCTCGACAAAACTTGGGAGAAAGCTTGGAAGTAGGAACTTGGAACTTAGGGAGTTCGATAGAAGTTTATGAAAATCGTCAAATGCTTTAACTTAAGTCCATGGGTGTTCCTCTGGGCCTCGTTGGCCAACAAAAATTTGTCATTATTTTCTGTAACCGGTATTATTTACGAGGATATTGAAACAACTTTTATATTAATTAAAAAAAGTATGAAAATTTTTAATGAGAACACTGAGCTTGTTTTTTTAGATACCAGTTCATCGATATCTGCTTTGATTCACAGGTAGTGGCAATATATTTAATTCTAGTGTGCTTTGTATAAGAAAAGAAATCTATTCGCGAATGTAAGTACTCCTGAAAAGGATCGTCATAAATATTCAAATAATAATAATAATTCTTATTCCAATTCTGGTAATACAGCGATACATATTATATAATTGTATCGAAATTGATATCAAGATCGATTACTATTATACTACTATAATCTAATTTTCACATCCGCTAAAAGAACGTAAATATTTTGCACGTACAAAATAGACACATTCGCGAAAGAAAATTCAAAAAAGGTATTAAAAAATTGCTTTCAAGACATTATTATTATTTAACGTATTAATTCTTCAAAAATTGTTTTGCCGATCACTTTCTTGTTTTCTTGTTTGCATTCTTGGTCGCAAGCATATTGAGATTATATTTGCACGTTTCGGCACATATAGGAGTTGTTTATGAGTGGGGAAAGGAGAGATTTTTCTGTGGAACTTACCAGGCGCCTCGCCATCGTAGCTGAAGCTTGGTATCAAGAGGGTTTGGGCATCGACGACGACGATTGGTTCGGAGCTTACTCCGTGTACGCCGTTCAAAGCTGCCAGTTTTTGTGGTTTCGGGTAGTCGAAGTTTCGTGGTATTCTGACGTCACCGAAATTAACCTGTTTTTGAAACACCAAAATTATACGTTTTTAAAAGAGTTTAAATCAGTTGCTTGATCGGTAAGAAGATAGTATAATTCTTTCGAGAATTATACTACGCGTCTAAAATTTACAAACTACCTGAGCTGAAGAAATTTTAAGTCAGACAGATTCTTCGTTTCACATTTCAATACCAGATGTGTATAGAAGTACGACGAGTAAATAAAGTATAATAAATACATATGTTCACATAACGTTAGATGCTAGAATTATAATGTTATAATGTTAGATAAAAAATAAAGATAAATAATTTTAGACAAAGAATCCAAAATAAAGGAAGAATCTGTTTGATCAGAAGCTTTTGCACGCCAAAGTGTGTAATGAGATCAACACGTTCCAATAAATCCCAGGAATACCGTAACGATCCAGCAATCTTTCTAAATGCATTATAACGTTACTTTAGGAGATTGTCCCGAAACGTTTGTCCCGAAAGGATTAACACATATATTTGTAATACGATTACTCTATGCGGCGGCTCGTCCGCGGGCTATGCAGAATTCATAAGCCCCCAGAAATAACGCCACAAACAGATTCCATTTTATCGTTTTCCAACGCCCGTCCGCGTAATGGAAATTTCGGCCGTTTCGCTGCCGTTCCGTGTGTGTCGTGATCGAGCTTTATCATTCCGGTGTTACATGCATGGTATATGCCGCCGTGTGTCGGACACCGCGGCCCGGAATAAATTTTCGTCGCGTTGGCAATATCAAGGACGTAAATCGACGATCCGCGCGGACTGTCGCGGATAACCGGCCGCATGGAACGAGTGCTTCTGGTTAAACTTCTCGTTCAATTTGAAATTCCGTTGGTAAAAAGAAAAAAAGAAAAAGAAAAAGAAGAAGATACACCACGGACTGCCGATGTTGGCAAGTTGATCTCTGTCACGTACTGAAGGAGTTACACTTTCCTTCGTAAGTCACGATACGCTTCTTAATGTTGAAAGCTTAAAAGCTTAAATTGATGGGGGATCTCATCCTGGGTAAAATTTTCCCTTCATAGAGCCAAGTCAGTGTAATTAAATGTTTTACTGTCACGAATGAAATATCGTTAACGATAATATTAACGTTAGAACTACCGACGATTAAAGCATGAAATTTCCATCAGAGATATTGAAGAAATAGAGGAACTTTATAATACAACTTTCATTCGTATGCTTTACGAAAAACTATTTGAATCATTAAAGATACGTTGTTCTACGTCTGTGAAATATCTAACGAAAGCTATAAATTGGTCATTTTGTTCACTTTGGTAGTTCTAGTTCTTTAATAAAATAGTTCTGTCAATGAAGTTGGCGAGACATTATCTTCATTAAGCATGAAGATGGAGAAATATACGTACAAAACTCATTAAAAATATTTTTAAAAAAAAACACGACTAACGATTCACCAACGTTAGAACAGCAAGTTCGACAACGTAAGTTAAGAATTGAAAAAAAATGGCAAAAAAAAAAGAAAAGAAATATTGCATCAGTGGAAACGTGACTGATTAATCTTTGACTGATTAAACACTATTCCTCGCAAATGTCCCGCGACTCAGAAACGACAGTGTACGTGTACACACGCACACATCCTTTAACGCGTGATTCTCAAGATCGCAATCGGATTTCCAATAGCTCGTTTGCATTCGAAAACATTCTCTCTCGCGAGACGATCGGGCGTAATTTGCCGAGTAGTAGTAGTTCGTTGTGTGGCACGGAGCCAATTGTAGGCAATTGCTTTCTATTCTGCGAGGAGAGGGACGCGTTGTAACAAACTACGAGCGTGAAAGTTGCACGGCAAAGAAACGATACCGGTTCTCTTGCGGCGTGCAAGTGGAATCGTAGCGACACCGAAGGTCACGAGCACGATATGCTTCTTACTCACGGAGAATTCGTCGCACCACACGGCGAACCATTTCACGTTGCTCAGCGTCTTGCCATCGGGTAACGTGAGCGTGATGTCCTTTCTTCGGTACCGCTTCAACGTGTTCGATCTGCGGCAAACCAATGAAATTCGATTGTACAGGATCAACCTCTTTATTTCATCACTGATCCATCGAGTGCGTTACACTTATTTTGAGAAAGTTTTGTAGAAAGAGCAGAGCGAAAACGTGAAAAAAAAAAATAAAATAAAATAAAAACAATTGATTGAAACCGAGATTTGATTTTATCTATGTCTTAATCCTGCTAAGTTCTTCCCATCATTTTCGACCATAATGACAATTTTAATATTAAAGTATTATAATGAGACTAAAGATGTCTAATAATAGATAATGTGTTCTAACAACTAAAGATTGCACAAAAGTAATTGTGCAAAGGAACATTTTTAAACTGAAGTGATACTCTGACGTGATATGACTTTGCCACGTTTTTCTTTAATTTTATTCATTTAAATTAATTTTTGTTAACACCGCTTATTCATATTATCGTTAAAAAATTGTCCAAGTTAATTTCAAAGGATCGATATATACTTCCTAAAATATTTAAAGTCTTTTAATTTGTCGGTATGTTAAACTTCAAGGATCGCAGCAAGGTCAAGATATTCAGAACAAAATCTAGGTCCAATAGGTTTCTAAAACATTCAAAATGGAAACGACCTGGCACAAACTGCATTTGTAACATAAGACAGACCATAACTTAAAAGAATTGGTATAATTAAAAAAAAAAAAAAAGGAAAAGAGGAGAAAAAAGAATGTAAAGAGCACTCACGAACCTCAGACCATAACTTAAAATAATTGGTATAATTAAAAAAAAAAAAAAAGGAAAAGAGGAGAAAAAAGAATGTAAAGAGCACTCACGATCCACGCTCGTCCCGAAGTCTGATTCCGTTTCCATTGGGGCTCTTCGAAGTACCGACATAAAAGTAGGCAGCTGAAAGGAGATAATTATAATTGCAGCTTTCGCTGATTGCTGAACGAGTTATTGGCTAATTACTTAATTTCAGACACTCGGCCGATCATCCGATACGGCGGCCAGTTCGCCGCAACGAATCGGTCTCCCTCGAAATTGCAATCGCGACATAACCATCGTGTTTTATTCTTTTGTCGTTTCATTTTCTGGGTCGTTTGGGAACTTCAGCGGCGAGTACACGCTTACGTTCGTGGCGCATAGGAGAGGGAGAACGCTTTCGATTTTATTGAGTCGTAGCATATAGAAAAGTGAGAGTGGCGTACGAGTCGAAAGAGAGAAGTAGGAGTTATACCTTTTACGGTCGCGATTAACTTCGCTACCTTTAAACGTACGTCGTTTCGCGTTATGCATATGCGATTTAAGAAATTCGTCGAACTGTTGTAAATGATGTTTTCTTGCACGATAGTTTTTTTTTTTCTTTTCTCGTTCTTGCAACCTTTTTGAAATTTCGAGAAATTCAGAAATTGACTGTTTCTTCTTCTTAATTATTACTAACACTTTCTTTCATTGAGTTTTATGGAGTTACGTACTTTGAAAGAGAAACAACTTTATGCCTGTTCGTTTAATAACATGTATATGTTGTGTGCGCATTTATGTAATTTACACATATTTTTATTTCATTTATAATGATTGATGACTTCGACGTCTCGATGTGTGCGAGAGTTTTGACTGTATTGAGATGAACAGAAATTCCTAATTTACATGTATTCAGTATATGAGGAACATAAATGGCAGCACTTAAATGTCTCCGTCGTTTTCGGAAATGTGGATAAACTTTGTTAATAAAAATTGTAAAATTAAATTTAAAATATTTCCTAAAGTGATAGTTTTTCGATATATATATATATATATATACGTTATACTTTTTTTCTCTTTAATAGAGAATGTCGATTAATGATCAAAAAATATATTATTTCGTTTAAGAGAAAATGGAAGTGACCTTGAAATCTTCAAAACTTTTTAAACTTATTAAACTTACAAAAAAGTTACACATTGCTACTGTATTATGGTCTTCTTACTACTGAATAATCTTTATTTACTAAATTAATTTTTATTATCAATATTTACTTTTTATTCAAAATTTATCCGTGTGTCTAAAAATAACAAAAATATTTAGGTGTTCCCATTTATGTGTTATGTTCCCCATATATATATACATATATATATATTGTTTTAATTTGTTCACGGATATATGAGTATCAAAATACGATATATATAAATAGATATACGAATGTATTCAAGTGTGTATTCTCATTTTGTGTCATTTTCCGGAATTCATAGCTTCTGAAACCACATTTTTTTGATTATATGAAATTTTCCAAATATCGCAAATATTGTAGCAACATAAAAGGATGACCTGTTGCGAGAAAATGTTAATTTGTTAATTCCCCTTTACATCAAGGAACAAACAATTCCTTGAGTAAACTTTGCCATTTTTCATTTTTACTTACATAATTTAAAATATCGTACATTTTTCCCGCAAATTACACGAGTAAATGTNAAAATATCGTACATTTTTCCCGCAAATTACACGAGTAAATGTACTTACGTATATTCACACATTTTCTTGTACATTACACAAAATAAATTATAAACTCGAATATATTAGTACATCTCCGATCTGCACATCTGTTTGTTCACGTATCCGTAATTACAAGAATCAGAACACAAATACATTCATTATACGTGTGTTGTCAGTTCAGAAATGAAAGTGAATTCGAAGATAATCTGGCAAGCTTCGACAATCACAAACGCCCTTGATCGACTTAAAGGTTAGTTTAACCTGCTCGTAATACACCTAGCCACGAGCGAAGCCTTCAGCTTCAATTTGTAATTAAAGTTCATCCTGCCAAAAAATAATAATAATCGGATGGAAATTCAATTTCTGTCGTAGGATAAAGAGGAGACAAAGTCGAGGGTCGATTCGAGGTAACAGAGACGTCGATAAAACGTCTGAGCGAATTCAGAGAGCGATCGTGGCACGTGGCGAGGGAGGAGAGCGCGAAACCACGGAGGAGAATGTAACATCGGGGGCCACTTCTCGGCGGTTGTCGAGATCGGCCAACGTGAAACAAGCGAATCGAAACGTGGACGATCCATCGTCGATGGTCAGAAGCCGGGGGACATTTTTTTATGCTGTGTGTAACGTAGAAATTGTCGGGAAACGTCAAGATTGGTTTCCTTCGACGCGTACGCTCGCTCTTTTTCCGCGATGGAAAACCGCACGACACCAGACAGAGGGGAGGGAGAGACTGTGATCGACGGTTGTGCGCTGAAATGGGAAAGTTTCGCGCGAGCCGTGAGCTCTGCTCCTCGGTTTACGAACTTGGTGCTTCGCCGTCGTACGTGAAGTCCTTGATGAACAGAGTTCGCCCGTCCACCGCGTAAACTTCACCGCTGACGCCGTGATGAAGTTCCGACAGCTTGCCAATAAGCTTTCCGTAATAAGCTGCGCTGCATATCTCTGCAAACAAAATCGAATTCGATTAATTAGCGGGGGGGAGTGGAGGGATTAATGGGATCTGTGTCAAGCGGCTCAGGAGAGAGAGCCGGCCCAGGTGGCTGATTTTAAAACGACGACGACGAGGCGAACGTTTCTCGAAGAATCACGGCCAAGTCAGTATACAGCTGTAGGTTTGCCCCGGCGAATAATAAAGCGACGCGTGTTTGTCGAAGAGGAAGATTCCGGATACCGGTTCTCTGCATAGATAATCAAAATCGAGGCAGCGAGTTGCTTAGCCGGTGCCCGAAGCTACCCCGAAGCACTGATTCCTGGATCATCGATTCTTGGGAACGAGGTTCCACGTTTAACGGTAGTCGATGGCTCTGCTCGAAACATCGATCCCAACTAGCTATATAGGGGAGGGTTTAACAGGACAGATCGTTACGAATCGCGGAGTTATGCAAAAGCGGAGTTCCTCGGATGCTTGTGCAGGCCTTGGCAGCGGTGCGGCATGCGGGGCAAGATCGTGTCGCACGGGATTACGGAATGTTAGTCATCTGTTCGGATCTTCCCCCCCGTGGTTCTAACTTGCTGTCGACAATTTGCTGGTTTCCACGGGCTTGTCTAAAATGCCACGGCACGAGTCGAAAGACTCGCCGTTTTCACGGTGTACCGGATCCATCACGTTCACGTCGATAAACGCGATCGTAATCTATTCTCGATGAATAGAAACTTGCCGGCTCTGTTATCCTCGATCTTTTGACTCGTAACTGTCGACAGAGAAAGATCAAGAGAAGGAGAGAGAAGCTGGTAAACAAGTAAGCGAAAACTTGGTCCGGCAGGGAATCAGGGTTAACATTCGCATAAATATGCCGGAGCTGGCGCGTACGTCGGACGTCAAGGCCAATCCCACTGGCGTGGACCGTTCGTTAGATGCTAACGAATCGTGGAACCGGTCGACCGATCGATCTCTCTCATCTAACCCTTTGATCGAGCGCGTACCGTTACCGGCTCTCTCGGCTGGACAGGATATCGTCCATCCGACGAGATTGACGCATGCCCGGGCATAAATCCTAGCTCGCGACATCCACGGCCTGGCCTCGAACGTTCTCGAACGTTCTCGAGCGTTTCATCGACCAGTCGAAAACATTGGAAAAATCGACGCGCGTACCCCGCGGAAAATTAGATACGCCAACGGCGAACGATGTCGGCGCGCGGCGACGTTTCGTTGTGCCGTTAACTGTTGCTGATCGGTGATCGGTGATCGGTGATCGGTGATCGGTGATGGAGAGAGATTCCTACTCCCGTACTGTTCTACACCGTTTTGTATGATGGTATTTGATAATTGAAGAAAAATGCGTTGTTACGCTTGCCGATCGGGAACGGGATCCCGGTGGTTCATGAATGTGGCGAAGGCCCCTGCTTTAGTGCATTTTCTACAACTGGTCAATAAACCGGGAAACGTAGAATTGTTTCACTCAACTGTTTGCAAAAAGTGCCTCGGGGGGGAGGGGGGTACTATTTAAACAATTCTTTTACTTATTTTTGTGTCAATTATTCGCGAAATTAGCCAAATTCTCGACGAAATTTTTTTTATTCCTGCTTCTTCACTCTGCATTTTTATACATTTTACATTTTGTGTTGGATAGTGGCGTGGAAACGCTTCCTTGATGTAACTGTGTAGAAGTATCTGTAAATAAAAGTAGATAAAGTAAAGACTGCTTATTCATGCAGTTCTTAGGTTCACGTGGTTTGGATTTAGTTGAGAGGAAAGCAATTCACAATGGCTGGTAATGCGCTATAATTGAAAACCGAGCGCATTGTATAATAAATTGAGCATTGCGATCAAAACACGCTGCGACGCTGTTCGATAAATCTGAACATGGCATAACCGCTGAAACAGTTAAAGCAACGGGCAGAAACTTTGTGAAGTCTGTCGTGATTGCCGCGTGATTCGAACAGTAGTTGACAGATATCAACCAGTTGTGGGAGGTTTTAGGTTATTTAGGTTTTGTCTTGGTTTCGAGAGAAGCGTGGCAACAAGTTGTGCGTTCCATACATGAGTGCGTTGTGAAATTGAATTGAATGAACACGTTGAAGGAAGGATTTATAGCGATCTGATAGCTACATGTTCTCATTTTATCTCTACTGCTTTGAACGATACAGCAAATAGCTATTTTTATCACTCAGCTAGAAGAGTATCGAGGAAGAATCGGCAACTTTCTCGAGACACGTAGAACATCGAAATTGGTTACAAAATGTATATCATTGCATTTATAACATCTACATGCTAATGAAATTTCGTATCGTTTGATAGTACTTTTGTGTGACTACAAAATTTGATGTCGTGGGAAACAATGCAGAATCTGGTTTAAAAGAAACACGGACATTTTTGTGGAAATACCACTCTAAAGAATTTTATATTACCATTCTACAGCGACCCAGCCAATGGACCACTAGGTTCAAGTATATTAAATTTCGTATCACGTAATAGTATCTTCGTGTGATTGCAAAATTTAATACTATGAAACACAATGCAGAATCTGATTTAAAAGAAAAAAAAAAACGCAGATACTTTTATATAAATATCTCTAAAAGAATTATCATCATACAGCGATAATAGAAAATCCAAGTACACTGAACATATTATGTAATAGTACTTTCGTGTATAATTACAAACTTTGATACTATGGAAGATAATGCAGAATCTGATTAAAAAAAGGAAAAAAACCACAGATACTTTTGTGCAAATATCACTGGTCTCCAAAGAATTTTCTATTCATCATGCACATACGCGACCAATGAGCCAGGGAAGCGTAACGACGACGATTTTGTTGGACGTGAGTGTAACACGAGGTAGTGAACGGCGAAAACTCGCTTTCCATCGTTGCCATTAGGCGGCAACATGTAATCTTGCAACGAAGTCTTGTCATTGATCGAGCTTCTCGATCCGCTGACATAAACACACGTAACGAGAGTCGCACGCGGAACCTGCTGATTCTCTTTGGGGGAACGCGGCTGTTGCCGCTCCTCTAATCAAACTGCCGGTTGATCGAGAGCTCACCGCTTTGCCTTTATTATTTGCATTCACGCACTCCAATGGAGCCTATTGGTGCGCGTTTCCTCTGAAACTTTTCATTAATTCGATACGCATTCGTTTCACCGACAGAGCTGGCAGTTTTAAAACGTCAAAGGCATCTAACGGGACATCGTTGCCATTTTAGAGTTTTCTACGGTAAATTATTCCTCGAGTCTGCGCCTCGAACTCTCAAATTGGGTGTATTTATTGCAGAGCAGGTAGGAGGATTTTTACTCTTAATTGGACACAATAGAGAATCGACGAATGTAGAACGACTTGTAGTAGATCCAGTTTTTGATTCGTCATTCGCTATTTCTTTTTTCCCCCGGTTATCTGTATCTTCTCAAGTTTCAATTTTTTTCAGATTATTATTTAGCCAAACTTTCATGTTATTATCTAGTCACATCCATGATGTATTATTAGTTTAGTTATATTTTTATTTTACATACAGTGGAGGAAAAAAACACGTCGACTGTCATGTGAAACTTATACGAAGTCTATGTGACAAAATACTTAATTTATGTTACAAAAAAGTATAAAGGAATTATTAGTTTAGTTATATTTTTATTTTACATACAGTGGAGGAAAAAAACACGTCGACTGTCATGTGAAACTTATACGAAGTCTATGTGACAAAATACTTAATTTATGTTACAAAAAAGTATAAAGGAAGTGTTTTCTTTTCTGTCTTGCAATTATCTAATTATTTATGTTATTTAAAAGTCTTTGTTAATGACGTTCATCTCGTTTGAATTATTCTAAAATATTTATAGAAATAGAATAAACCATTTATGGATGGTTAGCAGTCAACGTGTTAAGGAGTAAATATATCACATTTTTAGAAAACAATGACACGTAACAACGTAAAATATATTTTCGAGTAAATTACACTAATATTATNGGCGTTCTTTGCAAACAACGCGTTTCCTGTTTACACAGGATCTCGATTAAGGCTCGCAGTTGCGATTCCTCGGCATCTCTCGTACGCGAAAACCAAAGGAGAAAGATCCGTCCTAGTGACGGATTAAAACCACGACGAGAGGCAATGACCGATTAGACACGCATCAAGGATATTTGCAGAAAGTCTGGAAAGGTATTGCCACCGTATGTGACACAGGTGTGTCAGGAATTCTCTCTGTGTTTGCGCCTCTCAGACGAAAATGTACTCTCTCTGGTAAAATCGAAATGGGATCACTTAAAAAGTTTTAATGTCTCTTTTTCTTTCTTCTTTTTTTTTTTTGTTTAGTAAAATTAAGCGTTGTGAATGAATCTTAATAGTACAGCGACGTAAACATGTAGAGCGGTGTTTATGAAGTTATTCTTTTTTTCATAAGTGTAATATTATGCGCTCGATATGAAACGATTTGCAATTTTATTTGCACGACAATCGTATTATGTTGGAACAATTCTGGGAATGTACGTAGACGTTATAAAATATTTTGTGCAAGTATGTACTGCATAAAAGTATTCGTATTATTCAAATATTCGTAGTATTCAGATCGTCATATTTTATATATTAAGATGATTATTCATGCCATGTATCAATTTTTTGTTTTCACATATATATATGTATATTTTTACATAAATATATACATGTACATTCTCATATTATCCCCGAACAATTGGTGCCATTTTAGAAACATTAAAGATCAACTCGATAAAGTGAAAAATACGAGAAGCTAAACGACGTTAAAAGAGGAAAACGCTGTTTCAAACTTCTCATGGAGATTTCGCAACTCTGTCGCACTCGTCGTGAAAGTAAATCATCTGTTTCTTGAGATTTAAATATTAATCGTGCGTAAGTCGCGTAACGAGATTAACCGGATGTTTGGCTTCGGAGAGGCTCGTTTACCTAACTCGGTTAACAAGCACACAGTGTCGCAAAAGTGAAATTTCCGCGCGTGGTCCTAATTCAATGACCAGGGGGACAGTGGATTTGTTGATGGATCGATCCGATTTTATCGAATGGAACGCGGCTCGCCCAGCGCGGCGAACAAGCAAAACACGGGAAATAAAAATGGAAACAGGGTGAACTAAATTGCGATATCGTGTGTTAGCGTGTTTCCGCGTGTTCGTGGCACCACTTTCGCAAGCGGCGAGCGCCGCGAGATCTCGAGCGGAAAACGGCCGGCAGTTTCTTCGCGAAATCGTTACGACCGCGATATCGTACGCGGCTTTTTTTTCTCTCTCTCTCTCTCTCTCTGCCTTCTTCTCGCTCTTTTTTCGTCTCGCGAATCTCTTTCTCCCGGGCCGCGCGGAGGAAAAGCGTGGAACGCGAAAGTCACGCAGATCTCGAGCAGCGAAACAGACCGGCAAATCGAGACGCTGACGTCGAACTGAGCCAGTGGCGCTGTCGTTAATTAACCTCGGCCATTACCACAGCGGCGAATCGTTCGATAATTGCCTTGACTGTTCGATAATTGTATCGCAATCTCCAAGATTGACTCCCCCTAAAGAGATATTTTAAATACTTTACACGTGCAAAATAAACAAATTAACAAATTCGCGAAGGAAAATGAAAAATTTCTTTTTTCCCCTCTTCTTTCGAACGATCTTCTCATACAACAAGTGAACAACAGAAGTATCGCCATCTTTTAATTATCAACACATCGAGCGATTGACATTCGTGAGTCGTTCAGAAGTTACATTGACTTCGTAGCTACAATAAAAAGTGATGATACTGACGTACATTATTTTTTTAAATTTATCTTGAAATTTATTGTATGTTCCCGTGATAAATGAATCCATGGCAGCGATTAATTTATTCCTTTTAAAGATCGATAATCGATCGTACTCTTTCGTAACGAAGTTGCATTGTGAGAATCTTGCATTGTGTAAAATGGATTTTACACGTATAATTCCGTCAACGATGAAATAAAACTCTGACACATTTCACCTAAATTCAGTGAGTCTTTAACGGATTAATTAACTTTCATTACTTCAAAATACGACGATTAAAGTATGAAATTCCTATCTAAGCATAAAATTAAAGTGCAAGAGATAGAAGTATCCAAACTATATTTCACGAAAGATCATTCGTATCTCTAGAAATGCGCGCCGACGAAAAAAAAAATCGAAATCAACTCGATTCCGATTTTCTAGTCATCACTCTGCTAATTTCGGTATCAAGAGTGTTGAAACGCAAACAGTTTACAGTTTACATTGTAAAGGCAACGTCGATCGGTCAAAGTCGAGATTTGACCGAGTCCGTATACTTTCGCGACCCGATTCGATTCGAATTTGGTTGGCTGTTCGGTTTCAATCGCTACCAAGGGAGCGATTCGGTGTTAAATATCCCGACGTGCGGAAATTCCATTGGCATGATTCCATTACACACGGCCGAACGCGAACGTTCGTTTGTCGCGTGTGCGCAATCCTTCAACGACAACACTTGGCGAGGCGATGTCTCGGCTGAATAGCTGTCTCGCCTTTATACCTTTGCAGTTTCGCGCCGCGAAGTCGCGACGTGTCGACGGAGAAACAGAGGAGGAAATCGGCTGATCTCGTTGACGACGAGATTTTCAGTTTGAACGAGATGTTTGCCAGGCTGCCTCTGCCTCCGTGTTGGGCACATCCTTCGTAAATACTCTCCCTCGCGAACAATTCGAGCCGCGAACTTTGGTAATAACGTATCGCGCTGCGAGCATGTTCCGAATAGTGCCGTGCGCAAAGTGGTAACGCGAAGGATTCTGCGGTGGCTGAGTTCGAGACGAGGCTGCTCCGCGTGTACATGTTTTACTTGCGAGTAAAAATTTTCCATTCAAAGTATTCGCACGATGGATGAAAAATTATTGACATTTCAAACCGCTTTATTTCCGTGAAATAATCCAGTTGGCCTCCACCTTGACAGCTCTACGTTAGCCTCTTTCAAAGATGATGTTTTCCAATCATGCAACGAGTGGATGCTTCTTGTTCTCGGGAATTGTAAAAGTTCAAATGCCTTTTGGAAACGTTAAAAAATTTTTTTTCTCGAGATTAAATTATTTTTCTACCGTGGCTTTAAAGGTCGAAGCCTCCTCTTTGCAACGATCTCTTAAAACTTAAAATTTCATCGAACTTCGAGCATTAGGGTTCGAAATGGCAAAACGTTAGGATTCCTTAAATTTTTCTCTGTTCGACTATTCAAGATTCGATAAAATCGTACAGCAAGTTTCAGGGGGTTGATGTAACGGGAAGACTTCGGTCTTCGAGATTATGGTCGAGATCTAGCTACGAAAAGAATTTTTCAGTGATTTCGGAGGCGATTAAATTTTTACAGTCTTACAGTATATTTCGCATGATATGTTTCATGAGTTGTTTATAACAATTTAAAACATCAATAACTTTTCATTGAGAAATTTCATTCTGTTCGCGTTTGTGGAAATAGAGTTTCTTTCGGCAATCGGCGAATCATTTCAATTGAGCTGGAGTTTCTGAATATTTTTATCTTGCTGCAATCATAGTAGTGATAGAGCCTTTATTTTTCGAATATTATACAATATTATCGGGAGAAAATTCTCGCAATTAGTAATTAAAATACTGTGATATTGCAATTGGTAATTGAAATTAAAAATTTCTTACGATTAATAATTAAAAGATTTACTGATCTGTTATTCTAATACAAATAGAAATAGAGATTCGCATAGAAGGAAGAAAAAAGTGACGCGATGGATTCTGCGATAGTTGAGCTCGATTCGAGACGACGCGAATAAAGTGAAAATTTTCTATCGAGATAGAAAAAGAAAGAAATAGAATTCTCCCTGGTACTCGGACGAATCACTTTCGGTTAGACTGGCGAGTTTGAGAAATAGATCTCGAAACGAGCAGAGAAGAAGCTTGGAAATTTTCGTGTCAATTATAACACGGTAGGGTTAGACTCACGTGTCGCCAGAAGAAGATAAATCGCTGCGACTAGACCAATAGCGGAGAGCCGAGTCGTGGACGATGTGGGTGATTGTGTCGTCATGGCGTCTTCGTGGTTACTGCCGTCGAAAGTGGCCGTTGTGGATCCAGGTAGCTTTGTCGATCCCACTACGATCACCGGCTCGCCTTGCCTCACCTCTCGCTCACACGATCTTTCCCTCTTTCTCCTTCGACGTCTCGATCTCTTTCCCTTCGCCAGGCTTCTCTCCCTACTTGCTCCTTCGAACCTGTCATTTCGCCTTGCTTTTCCCTCTTTTTCGTCCAACCCCCGATGTTTTCGTTCCCTCCTTTCTTCAATTACTCCTCTTCGTCGCTCCTTTGCTCGAAGATCTGCTCCTCTCTGGAGGATCCGCGCATAGAAGGGAGAAGAGACGAGAGTTTGTCCACACATTGTCATAGTTTTGTAAACTCTGTTTGTTAATTAATTATATATCTACGGTACATGGAGACGATATTTTTTTTGAAAGTGGAACGTAAAGTTGTAAGATTCGAGGTCGATTGTGAAAAGAAATGGATACAGTGGCTCGCGAAAGTATCGTAAGAAACTTGTAACATGTACGGTTTTGCGGTTAGCAAGGGAAAATGGTACGCGTGTTGTTTTTTCCAGAGAAGCTTGCGTTAATTGAATTTACGCATTAATTTTTCGATTTGCCGAGTAATTTATGTATCGTTGGAAGAGAATTTTAAATGATAGTATCTCAGGAGTGAGAACACGTGACACGCGACGTTTTTTTGTTTTATGTATAAGCACGAATATACATTGTACCTATCTGTTAAATAAAATAAAACTTTTCGAAATTTCGAATTAATACTGCAATGAGCTTTAACATTTTATCGAGTTGATCTTGTAAAATACAAAAAAAAAAAGACAAAATGTATACTATTTTGTAAAATATTTTGATTTTTTTAAAAAAAATTTATAATCTTGTTACTATCACTATTTTGACAAATATATATTATTTGCGTGGAATTAGTTTGTGCTTCAATAGTTATAACTTTGTTAAAAAAAGATTATACAACAATCGACTTAGTCCTATTTTAAAACGTAAAACTCCTCCTTTCACTACTCTGAATTTGTTTTCTTTCTAAAGATATACACCATATCACCAAGCAAATAAAAAAATATTTTTTTCTTTAAAAAGAATTGTAAAAATTCGCACATGTGTAAAAACACTGAAAAATTTTATGTACGAATAAATCCATCACAATCTTGAAGACCAAAGTTTCCCATTTACAACAATCTCTTGAAACTTGCTGTACAGTTTTTTTTTCATCATCATTTTATTAAACTTTGAACATTAGAGTTGAACGACAAAAATTCAAAAAAAGTCCCAACATTTTGTCATTTAATCTTAATGTTCAAAGTTTAATAAAATTGCAAGGTGAAGCACGGCAAGTTTGAAGGGATTCATCGCAAAGAGAAAATTTCAATTACAAAACCATGGTGGACCAAGTTACGAAAAAAATTTTTTTACACATGTTTGAATTTTTACAACTTTTGAGAATAAAAGTACTCTTACTTTCTAAGTAGATTCTTGTATGATTTTCTTTTAAAAAAGTTACAACAAGTATAAAGTATCAACAATTTTCCATTATTGCGTGTTCAGTTATGCTCCTTACTGTATACAGAATAATTAAACTTTCTCTTTTAATTTCTCTCCATACTCATACTTAGATTTGTTTCAAATTCGAACAATATAATCGTGATTGCAGTCAAGTCTCAATGTTAATGAAACTCGAGAACGTTGTTACACAAATAATAAAGCTAAACTCGTAAAAAAAATTTCCTACAAGCGTTCGTATACTTTCACGAGCAACTGTTTAGCAATCCCTCGAGCGTGAAAGTGTTATCTAAAAAATGACATTCGTTGGGGTCATAGATGACTTACAGCTAGCTTATAAAATCGCAGAAATTTAATTTTATTCCAACAGCACAGCCAGTGAACGAAAAAAAACGGGAACCGTAACGTCACTGTTAACGTAATTGTCTCCGGGCCGAGATTGCGTTTTTCGACGCTTTTGTGGTGTGCGGCACGGCGAATAGGAATGAGGCAGGTCAGGACAACGGCGGAGGGACGGTAGTTGAACCGTATACCGCAAGATCTCGACCGCGATCTGTCCTGGATGCTGGTTGGATAATGCGGGATCCGAGTAATAGTTGACACGCGAGCTTTTTGCAACGACCAGCCAAGGACCATTTAAACAATTGTCCTGTTCTGTGTTTTACTTAATTTTCGTTTGCCGCTGCTGCCACGCTCAGAAAACACGCGGTCGTTCCAGCATTCGCGCTCGGAAAAATGTGTAACAAAGTTATCGAAACGGGCGACGTGTTTCATTCCAAAAATAGGCGCGATAAGTTCAAAAGTGTCGAACTTCGGACGACGAGACGCATACGCCATTCCCTTTCGCCGTGCTTCTACATATTTTAGATCGCTATATTCGCAGCGCAGAGACCTACATTCTCGTTTATAGCGCCTGGCTGTGTAAAAATGAAAATGACGTAGAGAGATGTCCTTCGGTTGTTACGAACGATGCAGCAGGGACTGTGGCAATTCAGTGTTCAGTCACTTAGTCTTGGAGCTTTTAATTTAATTAAATTTTGGTACTAATCTCTATTATCGATATCTCTATAGTCAGTCCAACGTGAATTAACCTCTTTACGCTTTTGGCCACATACTGTTAATTATCTATAAAAAAGGCTACTCCCATTCGCGAAACAGCATATTTTACAAAAATATTTGTTACTTTTTGAAATTAAAAATTAAAAATTAAAAATCCCCAAGGAGGTTAAACGAATTACCATAATTCAACGACACCTCGATTAATATGTAATACCTGTATGCGCTAGTACTTCGAAACATGTTCCTTCAAACATGTACAATATATTCGAGTTTTTCCATTCGCGAAACCGCATATTTTACAAAAATATTTGTTACTTTTTTGAAATTAAAAATTAAAAATTTTCTGAAATTAAAAATTAAAAATCGTCCCCAAGGAGGTTAAACGAATTATCATAATTCAACGACACCTCGATTAATATGTAATACCTGTATGCGCTAGTACTTCGAAACACATGGTTCCTTCAAACATGTACAATATATTCGAGTTTTTCCATTCGCGAAACCGCATATTTTACAAAAATATTTGTTACTTTTTTGAAATTAAAAATTAAAAATTTTCTGAAATTAAAAATTAAAAATCGTCCCCAAGAAGGTTAAACGAATTATCATAATTCAAGGACACCTCGATTACCTGTATGCGCTAGTACGTCGAAACACATGATTCCTTCAAACATTCGTGTGATTCAGTTTATTTAACTCGATCACACAATATTTCACGTAACATGACACTTTAATATCGAACGCGCGTTATACAAGACTCGGAAGGAAAGACTTTAATAAATTTCCAAATGATTATTCGAGTCAACCTAGTTTCTCGGGAGTGTCCTAATAGGTATGAACGGAGATGCGCGCGTCAAAGAGTAATTGGATATTCGTGACGGGGCGTTTTAGCTTAAGTTAATAGGACAACACGGGAGACGGAAGTGGGAAATAAAGTTGGACGAGCGAGGTACGCGTCGCAGCGTCGCAGGACTGGCTGTTCAGGAGACAAGGGTTGTAAAATAATCATCGCGGTAAAATACAAGGCGAGGTGCATGCATCGGAGAGCTTGCAAAGTAAAATGAAGCGGCTTTCGTCCTCACTGTGCTGTCGCTCGTACGAGCAACGACAAGCCCTCGAAGAAGCGCGCCAGGCGCTCGGGACACGCATGATTCGCAGATAATTTTGTTCACCCTTATAACGTAAGTTTGCCCGGACGCGTGAAAACTTTCACGGGTCGTCCCGCGTGTCACCGCGCGGGCGTGTATGCTCGCGCGCGAGGAATTTTAATTCCGTCTGTGATGCTGCTCACGCGACCATTCGAATTAAAATTCCTCTCGAGGGCAGGAACAAGGCGCAATTGAAATTTTTCCTTAAACCGCCGTGTTCGTCGAATTACGGAAATGAGGGCCTTCGTGAATATTTTTCGAGGGTCAGGAAGTGGCGTGTGTGCGCTCTCTTGGTAAAGGAGAGACGTCCCGTTGACGTCAGACACGTGCACTGGCTCACGAAAGTATTTCAACGGGGTCATCGTAGGAAATCTTCGTGTATCGTTTGTACGAAACGTTTTTAAAATTTCATTTGGCACTATTATTCTGATTATATCGATCGAGTGGAAATTATCAGATACAGTGCATACGTACACCCCCACTCAGAAATCTTACAAGTATTATATTTGTATAATAAAAGTAATATAATTGTAAATTATAAATTGTATAAATATATAATATATAATAAATACGATATTTACAATAAAATAACATTATTTACAATAAAAACGATATTTACAATATGTTTACAATATTAATTACACAATACAAAAGTATAAATTGTATACAATGTATAATATGCAATATGTAATATAAATCGTTATATTTACAATAAATATAATATGTACAACATAATTAAATACAATATATACAAAACATATTTTATGCAATAAAGTCCCTGTGAATATATTGATATTTTGTTATTGTATTTTTATATTACAATACACACACATATATATATATATAAAATAAAATAAAATTAAGTACAATATATACAATATAATTATATGCAATAAATGTAAAACATACTTTATACAATAAAAATGTTTTCTGCTAATATATTAATATATTGCATTACGTATTGTATTATAAAATATGTATAGATGATAATCCACGATAAGTACTGAATATTAAAAACGAAAGTGTCCTAAGACTTTCGAGCGAGAGTGTCATTTACATACAAAAGTATCACAGATGATCTCACTGAATGTTGAAGGTTACTGATATAATGGAAACTTGTCTGTGATTCTCTCAGAGTTTCAATTATTATGAATTCTGTACTATTTGTACATGACGCATGCATCATATACAATTGAAATATATTTGCATAATATGGCAAAGATTTGCGGAAGGCGAGTAATTTTAATGCCTTCGATGCGTTCTGTAATATCGCCGCGGTGTTGCGTTGAAATTTTGACGAAATTCAACTGCAAAACTAAGTATAAAAATAATTTTACAATTAGCAACACTGACAAACTAATGGCGAATTTTAAAAATTCCCTCGAAGATATAAGTTTCGTTAGGTGTATGTAACAACTCCTTTGGAGGAAGTTGGCGCAGGTACGAAAGCTTGCGGGCCGATTGTTGACCCTCGTGGCAACTGCGATCCGAAGATATATGCAGAAACGATTACACGCGTCACTTGGTCATTGTCTTTTGCAACAATGGCTGGTTACATTGCTGGTCCCGAGTGGCTTGGGAGAGCGCGACGCGGCGAGATAATAGGTTGCACGTGCCTGGAAGGATCTTTCTTCCTCGTAGCGAGCACTCTCTCGCCAACCTGTGATTAAATTTAATCTCGCCGGCATTGCGAGTAATAATTACGAGAACGATACGCGGCACCGCGGTGTCGGCGCCTTTCAGTTTAGAAAAGAACGTTATTATGGAACCAGCGCCAATTACTGGTGGCAACGCGTTTTACGTTAAATCAGCGCTCGCCCTCGCAAGGTAACGACGATTTGGCGAACAACAAGGACTATGCGTGTAACTACGAGTGATTCGAAAACACGAGTCAAGTTCATTTAGGCTTCACGCGTGATCCGTGAGGCGAATTTAGCAAGTTTCTTAGTTTAGAGCTCGGCTGTTCGAGAAACAGAGATCTCAAATTTAGATTAAATAAAACGGAATGAAATTTTAGAGATTTGTCATTTCGTAGTTTTCTCAGTTAGAGCTATTTTCTCAAAGTGGAAACACAAAATTGACACATTTTAACTTTGATGTTTATTTTAGAGATTAAATGTTTCTAATCGTTACCTTTTTACTCGGTAAAATTCACAATAAGAATATAGACTGTGAATAATTAATTTCCTAATTATTTGGCCTATTATCAATGTAATTCTCAGATTTTATGCTTCATATATTAAATATTATGAATACAAAAGCCTCAGTTATCCAGAAGAGAATCAAAAAGTAATTCTACTTTTAAATATTTGTTACGATTAATTCGAATAATAAGACAAAAAAAAAAATAGTTAATTAATTCTCGCACTGAAACGTCGTTCCAAAAACATGTCACAATCCGCGAGATCTACTACTTCAGACGTGGCACAGACACGATCCCTTGTTCATTGTAATCGAGGAAACTCGTGTACAACCGGGGCGATTGTGTTGAATCGCAGGATTTCGTGGCATCGACTGCTCTCCATTCTTTCATGGCTGGACTGGTATGCGGGCCGGTCGTGTTTCCTACAGAAACCAAGAGGTTTCTGTTCAACCTAGAAACCGCCTTTTGCAATCCGTGGACGAGCAAAGAGAGAGAGAGAGAGAGAGAAACAGCAACCGGTAATTAGAAATGATTATTACTCACGCGAAGATCTTCATCATCTTTCTCTTTTTTTTCCAGTTTGTTTGCGTTTATCTCGATCAAGATTCATCATCGATACAGCTGAATTCTAGCCAAGTAATTACCCGTCTTGCGTCGATTAATTTAATTCGACGAAAATTAATATTAATGTAATCTCACTGGGTTGGCTGAAAAATTTTGGAGATGTTTAAATATGGCTTGACGACGTATTTTCCAACAGGTTATACGCAGTTTCGCAATTTTCCAAAAACTCCCCGCTTTACGCGAGAAGGAGAGATGTTGGCGAGAGGTGAACGAGCAACGAAACGAGCAAGCGTGCACGGTTGAAAGTGAAATCAGCATTGGAAAGAAACGTTGCGCATAACGAGTAATTGAAGACGCCACAGTGGGGTTTACGCTACTCTTTTCACGGTTGCATGGAAGGCAGCTCGGTGAAACGGTGCCTCTCGAACCTCGTTCAAATGCCATTTTCTTTCTCGAACGAACGATTCTTGGGCCCACGTGCACGGCCAAGAAAAGTGGCCCAGTGAACGCTTGAACGTTTCGCTGCTCTTTCGGTGGTTTTCAGTGTCGAATCGAAGCCCCGCGATGGATGGATAATTACCGCGACAGCAATTACCAGGCTCGCCTCTGTTTCACTTGCACTTGGCCATGCTTATTAGCGAAAGTTAATGAGTCTGGCCGATGAGTTAACGAGAGAAAATTGTTTCGACGAGTGCGCAGTACCTCCTGCGGCCGCCTTCTCTCCTCCTCTCCCTCCGTAGCCGGGGACGAAATTGATTTTCCAATTTAACCGCTGCATCGCCACCAAGTTCGCGAGAGGACGAGAGCAAGAACCGATCCCGCGGCTCGACCTTCCACGTCGATTCGATTCACTTTCCTCCGAAGAAATCGTCGATCAGCTTGAATGAACACTGGAGGTCACCAAGGTGGTTAAAATTTCACCGATTTGTAATATTTTCCAGATTATTGCAAATTTCCCAGATTGAATTTTTAGAAATTTCTCGACGAGAATGCATTTTACAATATCGTAATCTATATAATGCAATTTTCATCGTATTGCAAAATTCCCCTCATCCCTTGTATTTGAATTTATCTCTGGTACAAGTTTGTACACTTTGATTGTCGGCAGTTCTAACGTTAAACGTTAAAACGACGAAAGTTTTCCCAATGGATTTATTTAATATCTTGTCTAAACGAAGAACGGGAGAGAGGAGAAGGGATGAAGAGAATTCGGAACTGCAATCTGCCCTCTGCTCGAAGAAATCGTCGATCAATGAACTTGACTTCAATCGTGAAATGATAGAGAAATATTTCTCAATTTTTTTCTGCAAATAGAAAGGTGGAATACAATAATTCGGGACCTGCAACTTTGTTTCACTCCCTTCTTAAGAAATCGTCGATCAATCAGCTTGAATTGACCTCAAAATGACGAAAATTTTCGCAACTGGCTTACGCAACTTTTTCTATAAACGAGAGAGAGGAGAAACGAATCTGGGGCTGCAATTTTGTTTCACTTTCGTTCTCAAGAAATTGCCGACCGATCAGCCTGAAGTGCTTAAATCGCAAAGTGGCGAACATCTTTGTAACGGGATCTTAAGCAATTATTTGTACGAGAGGAGAGAAATTGGGACTGCAATTATGTTTCAAATTTTCTTCTCAAAAAAAAAAATCATCGATCAATAAGCTTGAGTTAATCGCGAGATGACGCAAGTTTTCACAACTTGTTTTTTTTATAAAAAAGAGGGAGGGAGGAGAAGCGAATTTAGGGTTTTCAAGAAATTAATAATAGATCAGCCTGAATTAATCGTAAAGTGGCGAAAATTTGTGTAACAGATAGCGTTGGATTGTCCAAAATTGCATTTTTTCAAACACATATATGAAATGTATATTCGTAAAATGTAACTAACTTCATTTTAAACCGCAAATTCATTGTGTAATCTCATACAATCGATTGTTCAAACTTGTTTTAGAAAAAGAAATTGCACGATGTCGTTAACAATTGTTTGTTTTTACTTCAAAATGAAAAATTAAAACGGAACATTTTCGTCAGATTATGCTGTGCTACTTTCTAAAAGGGGGGAGGTGGGGGGACACTGTCCAAGCTTGTAAAATATTATCCGATCTATACATGATAAAGAATCGTTTCGATGTAGCTAAATTTCATCACTGATGAGAACGTCAAATCGATCTTGAAATTTTGCTTATCGAAAAAAACGCGGAACCACGAAATTGAAAGATGGCAAAAGATAATCGAACAAAATGAGCAAGCTTTCTCGTGAAAAATCCATCTCTCTCTCACACACACACACACACAAAATTATTTTTTCACCTTAATGTAATATTCGTATAAGAAAAGAAAAAGGAGAATTTGGTGCTCGAACGGTGGTGTCTCGCTTTCTTTTCAAGAAATCATCGATCAATCAGCTTGAATTGATCATGCGAAAGCTTTCGCAACGTTGCGTTTTACGTAAGTTCCCGCGCAGGCGGAAGCGAAGGAGAGGAGAATTCGGGAGTGTAGCGACGAAACGAAGCGATTACGAAACGAAAGGAAAAGGAATGACGATGCTGCTCGATGTTCCTCCATTCATTCCCCTCTGAGAAAAGGGACACTTCTTTTGATTGCACAACGTCCTCTGCCGCGCTTCAGCCCTGTTCGCGGTTAATCGCGACACGCGGTAACGTTGTTACGCATTCCGCGTTCACACAGGCCCCGAGAACACATAATGGGAAAGTGCTCGGAGTGTAACAGGGGGGACGTGCCCGTAAATGGACGACTTTCTCCGGCAGAGAAGCACCGCGGCCGAGCCAGGGTCAAAGTCTGCTTTCAACCTGCGTAAGAGCTTTGACGCTCCGTTGGATCCTCGTTTCTTTCGTGCCTCGGTCGATCGGTAAAGGAAATTTTCATCAGTCGAACGTCGCTAATGGATTCACCGGCATATCAGCTGGTGTTTGGTATCGTACAGCTGATCGATAGCGCGTTAAAGTTGCTCGAAACTGTACGAGCTTAACGCTGAAACTGCTCGAGTCATCCAAGTAATTAATTTGCAATTTTTCATACGAAACGTTTACATTCTCGCGAAACTTATATTCGTAGAATATAAAATGAATGTTTGTATTTTCTACAGTTTGCAGAGAACATTGTTTATCTGAGCCAGCCTCGTTCGATCAAACGACGCCACGCTGATCGGGTCCATTTCAATATGAACTCTCATTGTATGAATGAATGAAAAATCACTAAAACGTAGAGGAGAGAATCAACGAACCGTGTAAACAACGAGCTAAATAATAAAGCGTGTTTTGTTCCATACGACGAGTTTATATAAATCTGGTTTCATTCTCTATGCATCTGTCCCCATAAAGCTTCTCCCATTCTTTGCACTTTAATTCCTCTGGCACGAGCAGTGTTTACACTTTGGCGCGTCGGTGTATGTACTTCCAGCGTGTTAATAACGTCGATGCTCAGGGACATTGTTTCATACATGTTTTTCTTTATAATACAATCGGAGGATAAGAGAACGGTTGCCGTTCACTTCGACGCGTTGCGTTCCGTTAGCGAAGACTTTCAATCGGGATATCGATCTCCGCCGTGAACTCTCTCGACAACAGAGCCAGAGTCTGTCTGTCTGTCTTTCTCCCCGCGAGAGAACTGACAAAAGCTGAACACGCACTCGGCATTCGCGTGCCGTAAATGGGCGTTCAACCGTTGGATTATCTCCGGCCAGGAGGTACGCGAGCCACACAGGCTTGTCTCGTTGCATAAAAGACTCTTAAGTATGCATAGAATCAGCCATACGGAACGATAAGACGACGGAGCCGTGAAGTAATGGGAAAGATTATTTATGGATTATGCTGGATATCTCTGTATCGCCGGCTTGAATTACGACGATCTCGGAAAGTTCCCGTGGACGTGTGCCTTCCTGACACAGATTTCCCCTGGAAAAAAAATTCATGAATTTTTAATTGTTCATAAATTGCGAACGAACGGCCGAGCCCCTAAAACAGCGACGATCGTTTTCCAGTATTTATATCATCCGGTTGGGATCTTCCCACCTGAGAGGGAAGTCACTCGGTTTCACGCGCTCAGCGCCAACGCGTTCCGTGGCGCCGCCGGTGCCGTTTTATCTCGATGACGAATGGCCGCGATAGATTAACCCGCTCGTAAAGAACAGCAATTAAAAAGCTGCCAGCGATTTCGAATAGAATTTAAACGCGGATCTGACATCGTTCCTCTTTTCCCTATTATACGCACCGTTTGCTACGATCCTGTCCAAGGTGATGATTTTCTTTTCTTTTCTCACGAAAACAACGAAGTCGAATACACGCGCGGATTCGGCCATCTTTCGACTGAATAGCAACGAATAAAAAAGCGTCGAGTAAGATTTCTTCGTTTGAAAAGTTGAATTGCAAGATTCGTCTTGTAAAAAGAAGAAAAAGAAAAAAAAAACAAAAAAAAAACTGGTCTCAAGGACTTTTGGCTCTGGCCAGAAGAATTTTATTTCCTAGTAGTTCTTGACTTGCTGCCACGTGTAAATCAATGTCTTACAGATCTATCATCTCTCCAGCATTCGTTCGGGAAATTCATGTAAATCAAGTAACAAATTTTCAGACTCGGTTTCTTCGAGATTATATTCATTACACGGAGGTCTCATTGTTCCTCATTAAAAACAATTTGTGCCACGCAAATGTCCTTTCATTGTCATAATCGTCAACTGCTGGAAGATTATAATCATTATGTTACAACTGAACTGTTCCACTGAAGACTCTGACAACTATGTTTGCACAAGTTAGTCTCAATGGACGATAATTTACACCGATTAGCTTTCGGATACAGTCACATTACGTGGAATTTTATTCCACATTATTCTATCGTCGCAATGTTAACTTCTCAGCCGCTTTTAAAAGTATGTATCCACATTGTAGAGAACGCCGAAACAACACGATGACGATTATACTCGTCAAACACAGAGTACGTGCAGCCGCTGTAAAATTGAATCAAATTACAAAAAGATAACACCCATTTTTTTTTCTTAAATCAGTAATTTTATTGTTTTACTTAATTAATAATAATTAATATCAATGATGATAAAAAGAACTAGTCTCAGACTATTCTAAAATGTCCAAGATTTACAAATACGTTTTATTTTCCACAAAAAAAATTTAATTCAAATAACAGATTGTTGTAATTATAATACTTTGTTCGCGTGACGAGTGTACTCGTCATTACACAAAAAAAAAGAAACAAAAAAAATTGCCATCTCTTCGTCGTTCACAACTAACATAAGACTGTAATTCATAATGAACTGTGGCGAAGCATCGATCGGTCGGATTGTCATTTCAGTAGAGATGAGATTCAAGACCACCCATGGAGCATCCACAAACAAAGGATGCGAGCGGAGAGATTTTATAGGATGCTGCTACGTGTCGCGCCGTGTTGCATCGTCGTCCACGATGCGTGCAATTTAAACGAAACAGAGTGGAAAATGTTGAGCAGGTTGTGCAGCTGTCTTTGTGCAGCCGTTGCAAAAACAACTCGTTCTTACGTAACGGAGTCTCGTCTTCGCTGGGACGAGAAAGGACCGGCGTGAGAACGAGGCTTCACACACACA
>NIPQ01089710.1:4286-18263 GCA_002806875.1 Lepidotrigona ventralis hoosana
TCAAAAAAAAAAAAAAAAAAAAAAAAAAACAGAAGGAATTCGGTTGCGAGGAAACTGCACCATCCGGATCGATTTTCACGGCCGGTCGACTACGGTCGGTTACATCGATCAATCGCAACAAACGTCACGGAATTGAAAATTAACTTATCCGTCAGGCTTCTACGCGAAGCCACAAATTGAGTTTGTAGAATGATTTGTGATAGGCTTTTAACAGCCGGAATTTATGGATGTTGGGATCGCGCGTGTTACTCGCCAGCGTAACGAACGAGCTCAGGCAACTCTCCGGCTCTCTCTCTGTCGATGCTCTGTGCAACCGGCGTAGAAGATTCCTCACCGACGATTTATCCGTGCCGTCTGAAATTCATTGACACGCGTGATTTGTCGCAACTTGCCACCACCGTTTATTTGAGCAACATTCCAACGACTTGCCATTGTCCGCGCCGGCACCAGGTGACTTTTCCTCTCGTGCGTTGTCCAGGCTTTACTTAGCAGTGGGGACGATGTTAATACGGAGTCGGCTCGTGCTAAGGGTCAGCTAGCAAGGTAGTAAATTTCGTGGTTTTCTTTCGTCGTCAATGGAGATGTCCATGTTTTTTCTTCTTCGGTTTTCCTCTAGAGGTAGAGGCATTCCGAGCGATCAGCTCGTCACGTGGAAAATACGCACCGGTTCAGGCCCGTCGTAATAAATCAAGAGGTGACAAATTATTGCTACTCAATGTACATTTTCTTCGCCGCAGATCGAATACTCTTCGAGAAAGCAAACTAATTTTAAAACGATCGAAAGAGCTTATTTATCCGAGGTCTTTTAGCTTCCTTCGAAAATCGATTTCTAGTATAAAAGAAAAATTAATAAAGGACATAGATATATTACAAGTTATTGTTACATAATGTACATTTTCTTTGCGGCAGATCGAATATTCTTAGCTAATTTTGAAACGATCGAAAGAGTTTATTAATCCGAGATCTTTCAGCTCCTCTAGTTTCCTTCGAAAATCGATTTCGAGTATAAAAGAAAAATTAATAAAGGACGTAGATATATTACAAATTATTATTACTCAATGTACATTTGCTTCGCGGTGAATTGAACATTTCTTCAAAGAAACAAGCGAAAGAGTTTATTTATTATCACAGTTTTCCTGATTTTTCAATGTAAAAAATTGCTGATTACGGAGACTGTACGGCCTCTTTATGGTGGAAATTCTTCAAAGGGACAAACACGTTAATTTTTCGAAATGATCGAGATAATTTTCCTTGGCCAACTCAGAAAATTCGTTCTCGAATATGAAAGATTAAATTGATGATATATTGTTGTATATCCTCTGGCACGAGCACGAGCACAGTTCAATTGACTTGTGTTATCGCGCGGTGAAATCGTATTTAATGGGATGCATAGTTTGGTAGACGTGGATGGAGGAGGATGAGGGCACGAGGCGTCGCGTCATCTTAGAACATGGACGAATGGCCACCAGAGAAGAGAACGGCTGTCAGGATGGATGAAAGAATCGTAATCCACGACATGGACGCGGGGGCATTTAGCCGACAGGCGGGTGTCCAGCTGAGAGGGCATCGGCGTCGGGTCGGTAGCCGCGTTTTTCATCGACGAGCCGAGGCCTATTCAAGTGTTGGCAGTTTTTCACGCGGCAGGCGACAAATATCCCCACTAAAATCCCCTTTAGGCGAGTCCCCACGTGGCAATCCGGGGATGTCACGCCGGATTGTACCCTCGGCCGCATTCATCGTGACGATCTCGCGCCAGTGACAACAAATCGCGCGATTTCTAGTCAGTCGGAAACTTGCAAAGCTAAAACAGTGAATCTCATCTGTCGAGTGAAATTCTTCTTTCGTTTCCCAGTTCGCCGTCGCCCCGAATGTCGAAATTTCCATCTAATCCCATAAACACGATCCAAAGATACGATCATATCCACCACCACTGCTGTTGCGCGCGTTTCTTTGTCAATTACGTCAACAAATTCTTGATATGACACAATCCCGATATGGCTAATCCTGGCGAATTCTTGGCAAAGTCTCGATGTACGTGTTGCCTCTCGTAGGAGAGACGAGTTCGTTTAAACGCCGCGTCGCCACGAATTTTCACGCCATTTGTGCGTTGATCAGCTGTGGCGAGTCGAAGATTCGTCGACGTGACGTGTAAGCGACGTCGTCGCTTCTTGGAATCTTTCTCTCTCTTTCTCTCTCTCGTGGAATCACGCGGCATTCCACGAAGCGTTTGACAATAAAGCGTTGCCAGTGTGTGTAATTAACCGGGCGAATAATGCCGATGTGCCATCGTAAATTCGTGGATCCTTTTTAACGAAAAGTTCGTCGACCGGTGGGTGATCTCTCGATCACGGGACGATCGACAGAGAGAGTATATACACATATAGCAGGATCAGTGTCACGATTCCTCTTGCTCGCGGTTAGCGCATGGACTGACATGACACTTCAGAGCGGCGACACGCAGATATGTTTATGGCGATTTGGTGAGTTGTGACAGCCGCCATGTAAATGGCTATAAATGAAACGATTCATCTACATATATTTTTTAATATCTTTCCCCCCTCCCCTCCGATTTCATAAAAGATCAAACGCAAAGCTATTGTCGCGGAATCGAATCTCGCAGCGCGCGTCACGGATGTGTGTGTGTGTGTGTGTGTGTGTGTTCGTAATGGCGGGATCGCCCCGAAGATCGCGGCCTCGGCGATTCTTCACGTCGTCAATGACTACTAGAAATACTGGAAATACTGGATTTCTCACGGAGAGCGTGCCGCTGTTTATTGCAACTGGTGCCACATGGTCTACACAGCGTTAGAAACGTTTCTCGTTAACATCATTTCCCCCCATCCTCCTCGTTCGCTCGTCGCCTGCCTCTGCCAATGAAATACCAGGCGTGTTTTTTTAACATTTTTCAACACGGCAGAAATAAATATCGATATTAAATGCACTCTCCGCACCTTCTTCTCCGCAAGATACCATCGATACTTCTTTACTCTCGTCTCAATCCACGGCTGGTTAACAGGATGGTTAACCTACGCTGTCCAGAGAAAAAAAAAAAACTACACGTAAAACTGGTGAATCGAATTGCTGTGACTAACTTCGCAATTATGCGAGCCGATATCTATCATGCGACAGAAATAGAGAGAGACTTACAAACGTGTGATGTAGAGGATGAAGGGGACGCAATGCACGAGATTAAGGAGCATCATCGCCACGTGGATAGCTTCCAGTATGAGATCGTACGGGCTCGTGCCGATTGAAAAATTGTACGATCGACGCGCGATCGATTCGTTCATGTCGCGTTCGTGTCCGTTTCCACGTTCGATGCGGAACAATTGAATTTATAAAACAAGAATTTCGCAAGCGGAAGTTGTCGGTTCTTTTGGCTTTGGTTTTACAAAGGTTTTCGTCACCTTTATTTTCATTCCTCGACTCGCCGCATTCGCACGTGGCCTTACCGATCATCGAGGCACCATTGCGTACACGTCGTCGTTCTTTGCACATTTTTCATTCGTTATTCATCCTCGCGGACGATCGTATTTCGTCGTTTTTGTTTCCAAGGCATTATCAAGATCGCCGATTCCTCGGTCCGATTTCGCACGAGTCTAACTTATAACGACTAATTTACCCGACGTTCATTTCGCACTTTCTGCGTACGCACATTTTACGCGAAGTTGTCCGCCGCGATCGTAGTTAAAACCACGAAACTTGAGTCGACAACGGCTANTTTTTTTTTTTTTTTTTTTTTTTTTTTTTTTTTTTTTTTTTTTTGATACATTGCAAAATTTACGTTATACAATTTCTCCCAGAATTCCTTCCTCGAAGAAGAAATACTTCGACTTGGACTTCTCGTCCGCACGAACAAATTTATCATCTTGTCTTCAGATCTATTTGATCGAGTCATCCATCCACGTTGCACGTTTGAGCAATCTTTTTTGAAAATACAGTCGAAATAGTCGCAACGTGAAATTTTAGGCTCCAGAATTTCCTCGAAGAAGAAAGGCTTGGATTTGGACTTCTCGTCCGCACGAAGAAATTTGTTATTTTACTTTTTGGCCTGTTATACTTCGTGTCCTCCAAAAATCGTTCGCATCGATCGTTTTTTAATTGACCTTAGGACGATCAAACCAGCCGCGGTAATTTGAAGCGACTGGCTAGAACTTCGCCGACGAATTGATGGACATTTGACGAGAGATTTCAAGTTCATCTTCGTGCTACCGTATTAAGTCACCATTCACAGCTGAAAGTAATCTCGCGATGGTTCAAAATTCAAGCGGATCTATATTTCACGGACCATGGAGGTTACGAAATTGCTCGATGATAAATGCACGAAAGCGTCAGATAAATTTTACTATCTTTCTTAATGATTTTGCTATCTTCCATGCATCTCGATAAATTTACGTATTTTTTCTTCAATTAAATTCGCAATTCTACGCGATAGAGTGTGCTTTTAAAGACGTGACTAAGAATGAGTATATCTTTCTTTATAAAATATTTCGGTAAAGAAGTGTATATTATAAAAATAATGTAATTTCGATGAAGATATGATGTTCGATTGCACAAGCTGCGAAGGGAGAAATTTATCGAAACACGAGGACACGCGACACCTCTTCGAAATAATGTTTGAGGAAAATCGTCATCCGCTGGAAAACACTTTCCTTATCGAGTCCCCAAGAAAATGAAGTTCTATCGCCGGATACAGTTCGATGGAATTTCATTTTCAGCAGAAGGTTGATATTTCCACGAAGATCCTTCGACTTGACTCGCAAAATAAATCAAGTAAAGTGGGAATATTCACGAGGAACGCTCCTCGAACGAGGTAGGCGGGATGACGCGAACGAGAGGAACGGCCTGGTGCACCCGGTTCGCTCCAATCGGCGAGGACCAATAACCCAGTGGAATTAAAGTGAACGAGTAATGAACGGTTCGCGACGTCATTGCTGTCGCTGCTCACCTGTGCTCTGTAACACGAGATGCATTCGCGTTACGCAACCAGTTGCAGCGCGGCTCACCACATGTATCTCGTACGCAACTGGGTTATTATTTACAACCCGCCGCGCGGCGTTCGTCCCCGTTACACTCTCGTATGTATTCTCCATTTTTTTTTTTTTTTTATATTTTTCCCCGACGCGGGTTCGTCGGAACAGAAACGAATTGACGCCGGTCGAAACAACAACGAGAGAGTCAGAGGGTTTGCCAGCAACCTTCTGTTTCTCAACCTTTCTCAGTGAGAAAGTTCATAGACCGTAGAAAGTGAAGCCGATTTCTGCGCTATATACCGATAACCGTTTTATCGATTGTCGCGTGATCACACACGGAGTGAATCTTCGGATTCGAAATAATTTCGCGCGCCAAGTCCAACTTGAAATAAAGCCAATCTCTGAAACTCTGATTAGCCCCTGCGGTGCTAGTTTGTTGTTGAAGAAAAAAAAAAGAAAAAAAAAAGTGCAGCGTTATTTCTTCTGTCGAATAACAGAGAGGAATAAACCCCAGGAGAGTTCTGTCATCTAGAGAAATATTATCCACGTTGGAAGGAAGATGGAATCGTATAAACGCTGCGATGGAATCTGTACGGTGCGTTAATTATCTCGTACGCGTTTTCCTTATCTGTCACGAACGATCCACCGCCGTTCCATTTGTGCTTTCAATTTGTAGCCGATGCTAATACGTAGCCACTAGACCGCTCCGCAATACACGCGAAATTTATCTGCATACGATAAATCATACGCGCCAAGATCGCGGACGATTAGGTTCCACGCTCGGAAATTGAAATCTCGGAATGTAGACCTCTGCTCATTACTTATAAATTACTTGCTCACTGAATTATACTAAAATATAATAAATAATAATTTCTTTATATATCTCTTTATAATATATTTGAATTATACTGAATTATACTAAAATATAATAAATAATAATTTCTTTAACTTTAAATTTAATATTAATAATTATATTGAGTGTTGCTTTTTCAACTTTATTTGAACGAAAAATTTTAAGATATATATATATATACACATACATACAATATCGAAAAGGTGAAAATAAATTAATTTTTAAAGGTTTGCTTCAAACTTTTAGAGATATATTAAAATTATTATTTAAGGAAATGTTTTATTTGAATTCTAATAAAATATTTTATTACGGTCCAATAATGATATTTTTAATTTCAGTATTATCATGATTAATTTATCCATGAATTTATAATAATTTAAATTTTAGTTTTGGGATAATTTTTTTTATCATTTATTATAAGATTAAGTGTGTATCCAATTTTAATTATTAGATGAATTTCAATAAATAATTATTAAATATTAAGAATAATACGAATAATTCCTCAAATAATTTCTTTTCAAGTTTTGATACATTTAATTTTCTTTATTGTTATATTGTTAATTTTAAATTAATAAATATTATTTATTATCAAATAAATATTAAACTTTGTATTTTATTATATTTTATATTTATTATAAGATTATTAATTGATTTAAATAATTCCTTTTGATTTAATTGAGGGTGAATCTGAATCTAGTTTCTGGCTTTAATTTAGAATATTATGGAAGATTATTTGTTTCAATTATTTTATCTGAATATTATTTTTTATCTGAATATTTAATATTTTTAATATATTAAATTTAATTATTTTAGTTATAATAATATTCCAGAAGTTTTAACTCGAATTCGATATGACTATATATATATACGTTGAATAGAATTATTAATTTTAATTTTATATTATTTAATTTATTTATATTTAATTAAGGAATTAATTATGTTAAATTTATGCGCCCCTTTTTCTATTCTATTAAAATACACGTTGATCAAACGGTGGTATTTTATTTTGTACTCGGAGGAAATCGGAAATGGTGATAATTAACGCGAGTGTTGTTGTTTTGTTGCAGGTTACCACAGCTTGCCGTTTTAGCGAAGATTTTGTGCCTCCTGATGGTAAGTGACAGTTCTCTCTCACCCCCGATTTTTCGAGAAAAATCTTTCAACAAATTATGCTTCGAAAAATTTTTCAACATTTACAAATGTCATCCTTGGAAAAAAAATTTTCAATAGCACGTAATAGCAAACTTAGATACAAACACTCACGCGTGTGTATGTGTGTGTGTGCAGTTGGTTCCCACAAAGAGACCGCAGATATAAATCAACAGTAAATTACACATCACTTTATTCGTTAGACAGATACCGCCTTGCGTCTAAAATCATTATTAACATCGGAACTGCCGGCGATTAAAACATTGAATTNACTAAAAAAAAAAAAAAAAAAAAAGCTTTACGATACAACGAAGTACGAGTACAAGCTTCTGTTTTTCTACATTTTCTGAAAAAAAAATCATTACACGCTGTAAATGTTTTACAAATTTGTAAATTATCCGAAATTTTGACCATTTTGTGTGTTAATAATAACACCATCGATGCTTATGTATCTGGACATAAAAGTTTCCACTAGATGTTGGAAATACGAGTCCTAAATATTACAGTGATCTCTCTCTCTCTCTTACGTTATCTACATATACCAAGAAAGAGATACGGCCGTTCCAGTTCCCTGCAATTACATTCAAAAAAGAATTCCCAAGCTGCCTCGAGTGTTTTCGCGTTACGTTGGTAGTTTAAGGGAAATACTGCTGGCCCAGATACCAGCTTGTCTCTCTAACGAGCCGTGTAAAATTTGAACGAGGGCTTTGGCCACGTTCGCGTGCGCAATCCGTAAACTTGCATGCTTATATTCGACGGTTATACGTATTGTACATAGGCGGATACGTGCCAGCTCTTCTTTGTGCGGAAAAGTGGGGAAACGGTGACTAGGTCAGATCGAAGATACCGAGTACACGAAGAGGCCAAGCATCGCGTGTTAAAAATCTTCGCCTTGCCCCTTTGCAAATTGACCATTCGCGTTTCGATTGATCGTTGCGCTCCTACAATCAGTCACAAAGGTACACGCACATATATACAGGGAGATTCATGTAACTTGCATATCTGAAATGAAACTTTTAAATTACGCGTCTAATGCAAAATTTAAGGTAGGCGTATCAATTTTCCAAGATCATCATCTTTTCCTTTTTTTTAATTTTTTTTTTTTTTTCGTCGTAAATGGAAAGAATATCAAAGTATTAACCTAATGGTTAAGTATGAAATTGGACAATTTCATACTTAGACGCGACTTAATTTAAAAGTTATTATTTTCAGGTGTGCAAGTTACGTGAATCACTCTGTACGTAGGCACTGTAATCAAGCACCATGCGCCATGCTATTAATACTCTTTTCGAATTATTAACAGTCCGTACATTTTTCACCCGGTGAACGTGGGTGAATGCATACTCGATCTCCGTCTCGCGAAGGGAACCAGGCTATCTACATCTGTACTCGTTTTAATGGTCTCTTTTTCGAGCACTACGACAAAGACGCGTGCAATAAACTGTAACTTCGAGTAGCTCGAGTATCGTAGATATCTCGATATACCAGCGAATTCGAACTCGCCTCACGTTAACACGTTCCGTGCCGATTTTTGGGTTACTTTAGAACCAATTTTGCTTCTGAAAACTATGCCTCACAATTTTTACAATAACTATAATTATCAAGTAAAGTGTCTAGATTTAATTTTAAGAAAGATCTTTGACACTGTGATTTGATTGAACAATAAAATTTATTATACAAGTTAATATTTTATCGAAATAACGTTGGATAAACGCTGTATACATATCAACGCATGACTTTGTAACAAAGAATTCTTCGTTTCACAAATGAAAATTCCAAATGGCTGGAACGAAAAGTTCAAGTGTATAGGTATTGGTCACGGAACGTGTCGATCGATCGATGTTCAACGATAAAAAGCGAACGAGTGGGAATAACTTTCGTACGGCGAGTGAACTTGCAAAACCTCTGTCTAATTAATCTTCGAACGATCGAGCCGATCTTTCGTTTGATGAAACGAAACGGCAGCTGGACAAATGGATGGAACGCGTGCGGGCATCTCGATTCGACGATCTACGATCTACGAATCCGTGGAAGACGTCCATAGAAACGATAACGAACGGACTGGACGTTTAAACGAGGTTGAACGCGACGAGTGATAATCCGCGGCGAACGACCGCGCTTCGATAAATTTAGATACTGCTGCGCGGCGGAGTATTCGTATTCCCGAGTAGATTGAAACTAATATGAACGAGGGTAATCGCGAGAATTTAATGAACGAGGCACAAAGTCGCAACGACGTTCCATTAAATTCGCAAGAAGGAGAGAGAGAGAGAGAGAGAGAGAGAGAGAGAGACGTCCGTGCACAATTTAACTAGGAAATATCTATGGAAACCTCGTTGGAAAAGAAAGGAAAAAGAAAGGAAACCACAGTGGAGACCGTGTGTATTTACAGCGTTTAAAATGCAACGGGTTCGTAGCGATCGGTTGTTTCCAACAGAGATATTGAGAATCGAAAGGTGCAGCTTGTCATCGCGACGAACGTTTCGGCGTCCAGTGAAACGAACGCGACCCTCGCCGCTAATTAATAAGCACTAAAGACTCAAAGAGAATGTCGCTTTTACGACACTATTACTACTGACGACGCGAAACACCCGCCTCGCCTGACGTTCAGTTCCGGGCCGACGTCACCGCCGTGGTCGTAACGTTGTCACCGCGCCATTTCCTCGACAGAGTAAAAAGAAGCGTCGGAATCTACGATCATTAATGGACAGCTCGTGTTCGCTCGTTAACAAATCTTGTCTCGTCGGTGTGTATATATATATATATATATATATATGTACGTCTTTTGTGGCCTCTTGGCTGCAACGACGATTCCGTGTCCCCAACTCTCGAGTCTCTCCTCGATCGTCGTAAATTTTTATTCTCACGAACGACTCGATACGTGCGAATCAGTCGTAAAAACTTCGCTCTGGTGTCCGCGTGCTTGTGAAGGAGTCGCGACGTTTTTAACGATTGCGCGTCCTCGGCCGTCGAACTGCGTGAACCACCCGTTCGTGAAACTTCTACTTGCTCTTTCGTTCTGTTCCCGGGATCCATCGATTCGAACAGTTGCAGTTAAGATTTTAACGTGACAAAATATTTATCGTATTAAGAACAGCGGATTTACAGAGGATATTGGGAACTGACAGTGACAGTGATTTAACTTTTTCGTCTTTTCGAAAATTTGAATGAAATCTTTCATTCTCAACTTCAAGTGAGAAATGTTGATTTTCCTATTAAATGAATTTTTTTTGTTATATCTTAACGATATAGGGAGTCAACATCGATAAGGTTTAGGTTAGATTTAGGTTAGGTTAGGTTTAGGTTAGGTTTAGATGTCAACCTTGTTTTATCAATACACTTCTATCGACATTGTTGCGAAAGTATCTCGACTGGTTGTAAAATTTTTGATAATTATCAACTGTCTTTAAATTATTTGAAAGGATTTGGAGAAATACTTGTTTCTTGATGCAAAGGTTAGGTTTAGGTTTAGGTTAGGTTTAGGTTAGATTTAGGTTAGGTTTAGGTTAGGTTTAGGTGTCAACCTTGTTTTATGAATACACTTCTATCGACATTGTTGCGAAAGTATCTCGACTGGTTGTAAAATTTTTGATAATTATCAACTGTCTTTAAATTATTTGAAAGGATTTGTTGAAATACTTGTTTCTTGATGCAAGGGTAATGGACCGTTGGATTGAAATTTATTATTAAAGTTTTTACACGCGATAATAGAACCGAGTTGTGAATAGTTTCCCGAGAAGGAATAACATTGTGACTTTGTCTTCAAGCAAATGACATTTGTGAAAATTTGTCAAATTATATTTGAACTTGGCTGATTTCAAGCTAAACTCGGAGCGAATAATCGACGAGAAGTTATTCTGCGAGACAAGTAAAAAGTATAAAATAATTTAGAATCTAGGTTTAAAAAAAAATTGTGTAAATTTTGAACACAAGTGATACACACGTGGTACTTGATGAATTTTCAGAGTATTGAAATTTTTGTTATTCAAGATCGGTAGAGATTTTCCACTAAAAACATTGTGAATTTTCAGGTGGTGATGTGCGGGGCGGTGCCGGCAATGGTGCGCTCCGTGAGTCTCTACTCGACTTGCAGCAGCGGCAATGTTACCGTAATTGGCCGCTCGATCAAGGCCGTGGTACGCGATGATCAGAATGCCCCTTATCGTAAGTAACGCCACGATTAATCAGAAACTACAGCTACTTTGCTACACAGGGGGCCGATCGTTTTACACTTGTTTGAAGACGCACCTGCGAAAGACACACTGCGCCCACGTTTCATTCAATTCCTTCCTCGCACAGTCGAACTGAAAAACGAAAAACTTTCCTACGTACGTGCAACTATTATATACGTATGCCTGAATAAATCTCTCGACTTTGTACTTAATTTCTTTGGATTTATGGTCGATCAGACGGCTTACAATTTAGTAAATCAACGTGCCCGTTCGAGTGAAATAACGCGACGTACGTTGAAACGATATCAGCGATATCGTGCTGCATATGCCGACCAAGATGATAAAGTAGTGAAAGGTGTCCAGCTCGTAGATCGGTCGAGCGTAATTTATTGTCATAGTGTTTGGAAAGGAGGGCAGCCACGCGACACTAGCGTTTAAACTGGCATTCGAATAAATTCGTCGTCGTCGTGTGCGGTCATTGTACAGGATAGCTGGATCGGTTAATCGAATCGACTCGGAGGCGACACGAGCCGTGGCGTTATCTCTTCCGATCGATAGTTTCCCTAGACCCAAAAGGATTCCGAACGAAAGATTAGTGTGTGTGTGTGTGTGTGTGTGTGTGTGTGTGTGTGTGTGTGAGACTCTGGAAGCCCTGGCGAAGAAATAAAAGTCGAAAGCTGGAGCATTAAACACGTTAATTTATGGATATTCTTATCGATCGACCGCGAGAGGTCAGCGCGTTATCTTCGAAAGCTTCGCTTTCGCTACCGTCCTCGATCTCCATTTCTATCTTTACCAACTAATAACCGAACTCCGTTTCCGTGAAACGGGCTAACCTAACTACACCCCAAAGGAAACCTCTCTCCCAATTTCTTCCGATTGTTTTCGACTAGACGCCATCTGTCTCTCCGTTGGGGCTCTCTGAACGTCCAGACGAAGAACTCGCGAAGATCTCTACAGGCCCGTGAGATTGCTCCCACTCTCCTGTGAATCGAGTTTGAAACGTTGAGCGGCACAATGAGGAAACATTGCTTGCACATTCTCCAATGCCGCAACGTCTCCATCTGAAGGAAGCTCGTCCGTTTCCTGTTTACCGAGAGACGACGTATCCACGTTCGTAGAGACGGCGGAATATTTATCGTTCGAGAGAATTCGAAGCTGCTAGGCGGTAAGAGGAGCGGTAATCACACAAAGAGAGGTGTTTGGTCGTGGAATTTGCGAAATTGTTCCGTTCGTAGCGTGCCAGGAGCAGCAACGAGAGCTGCTGTTGTCCGCCCTGTCGGCGCGAGGCGGCTCCTTTTCTGACTCTTTGGGAGTATTGAAAGGTAGGGGAGAGAAGGAAGGCCTGGAAAGGAGGGAAGAAGGCTTGTGCTTGTGCAAACAGAGGAGCCAGTTTTCGCGCCGCACGCTGCGCCGCGTCTGCACCTCCCCGAGATCCATCACCTTCGTCCACCTCTTCCTCCTTTTTCCACTTCTTTCGTCTACCGCTACCACCGCTGCCGTTGCTCCCGTTGCAGCACTGCCTCCACCTTTTCCTNNCCTCTGTTTTTGTAATTTTTAAAAAAAAAAAAAAAGAAAAAAGAAAAAAGAACAAATTGTGCACGTGCGATAATTGGATTTGCTCTTGTGTTGAATGTTACAGAAAAACTGACGACTCAGTCCGAGGACTTCAGTAGGAAGTTGTACATCTTCGCGGAGAAGAGCCAACGATATATTTGTTTCAACGAGCGGTGGAAACCCATCGGCTTGGTAATTACTTGCCTACCAATTAGTAAACGTATCTCGTCATCGCCGGCGATGTTGTAAATTTAGCATCGGCGAATGCACCGAATTATACGGCTCGGACGTTTATATTCATCGTTCGTGTTTCATTGCCATAATGACTCTTTATTTATAGTACAGTCTCCGCGAGCGAAGACATTAAAAAAAAAAAAAAAAAAAAAAACGATTGCNGATTTCCATGGCAAATACAAACGATTTCTCGCGCACGCGTATGTCGAGACGAGGGCACTGATTGAATTCGCGAACGACGAATGAGGGACGAACGGTCGAAACTCGAATTATCAAATCACGTGCGTGATTTTCTGTTCGCAGCCGAAGAAGAAGAAGAACCCGAGGTGTCAGTTCTACGAGGATTACAACGGCTCGTACCTGACGTACAGAAGCGTGGTGAACAGTTCGCGATACCTGGGCTTCAACAAGTTCGGCAAGCCGGTGAAGAACCGCGGCCGGCAGGAGTGCTTCAATTTCATCAAGTACAATCCCCACGCGGACATAAACCACCACAACAACCTGGTGAACGCGGACATGGGCGGTATGGACCCGTACGTGGTGTCGAGGAAACCGTCGCCGGTGATGAGGGCCAGCAAGAACTTGCTGTCGCAGACCGACAGCACGAGGGAGATCGTTCACACGACGCACCGTTACCGGCATCGAAGTTGGAAGCTGCGCCCAGCCGAGAAGATCTCCGCGTCGCGGAGACGACTCGAGAGCCCTCTGTTCGAGGCGAACAAGTACTGAGCCGCGCACTGGGCTCGCCGATCAAGACTGCCTCTCATTCACACCTGCGAGAACAACACCTGAGATCAGACTGCCAAATACCACGCATGGTGGAAATAAACGTACCGGTCGAGATGTCAGGAAAAACCCACGGCAACGCGGCTCGAAGCACGCGCCTCGATTGATCGCAACGAACAAAGCTAAGCTCGCCTCTCGCCCTGTCTCCGTCTGTGTGTGTGTGTGTGTGTGTGTGTCTCCTGCTCGCTTGCGTACGCACAAACAACAACACACACAACTGCACATACACACACACACACACACACACACACAC
>NIPQ01089711.1:6982-20098 GCA_002806875.1 Lepidotrigona ventralis hoosana
TTCTAATTTCTTTCTTTCTTTCTTTCTTCTTCTTTTTTTTTTCTCTCTTTCTTAGCAGAACAGAGTTGTCCCGGTTGAATTTTCAGCGGACGAGGCTTCTTCTTGTTGTCCAAGATTGCTTCAGATTGCTCTCAACGAGGCGACCGTTGTCGCTTTATTTTCGAGTCAACCTTCGGCTGGATGGACAGGCAATCCCGAGCGATGAAAATACGAGTCTCTGGCTAATCCGATTGATTTATCAAATCTCTGAGGATGGTACAGTGAACGGGAATGTTTGTCGCTTTATTTTCGAGTCAACCTTCGGCTGGATGGACAGGCAATCCCGAGCGATGAAAATACGAGTCTCTGGCTAATCCGATTGATTTATCAAATCTCTGAGGATGGTACAGTGAACGGGAATGTTTCCACGTAGTAAATGTCACATTCTTGGCAGAGACAGTCTCGTTATACAATCCTCACGTCTTCTTTACAGACTTCTTCTATTACAAAGGGCGAAAGAATCTTCTTCCTCTCCTCTGTCAGACGATTTTGATCGTCTCTGATCATCGCGTAGAAATCTCCAGAAAGATGCGACTACAGAACTTTTTTTTTTAACGAAAAATCAAGACTGTGAGTAAATCGAGCAACGAACACCTTCAAGTTTGAAAATTTTTGTATTCGAATAATGAGCACGACGTTGTTTGTGAGATTCACAGAACTGTGTTTTACCGCCATCTGTGATCGGTTAACGAACAACTCGAGTAACGAATGCAGTCTTCGAACGGATTACGTTCGTTAACCGATCGCATTCCGTTTTCCTAATAAAAATGGCGATTCAAAACTAGATCGAAAGCTTCAGAATTTTAAGCGACCGATCTGACAGCTAACAGTTGACTTGACAAGCATTCTTCGAATCTTGGACAGGTTGATGTAAGACTTGGGAAATGAAAAGGGGTTGTACAGGGTCGGGACGTGGCTGAAGGACGATCATTTTTTACAAACGAATGCCATGACTCTGCGCAAGTCCTGCGCGTGCAGTGAGATTCGAAGAAATACGGTGGCGCGGCGAGTTGGACACGGCGAATTTATCGCATCGACGTACGTGCTTTGTCAAATAAATTTAGATCGTAGACACATCGCCGATTTTCGTGTCATAAGCACGTTGCATAGACGTCGCTTCGAAAACTGAACAAAGTGAAACAGATAGACGTTGTTGTATCATCCTCGCTCGCGAGAGTCTAAAAATATACACGTATGTGACAATCACGTATCGACGTAGGGATATTTATCTGATTATGCGGCATCACGTGTTCGAGCATTTTTTTCTGAATCTGTTACGCGTGAGATTTTTTTTTTTTCTTTTCAAATTTCGTTTCGCAGAGAAATCTGACGATTGTGTGAAACACAGCTGTGGTGGCTATCGACACGACGATGATTATCAAGTACATACGATGATTTTATCTTTATTAAGTTAGTATTTTACTAAAATAAAATTGAATTAAATAACGCTAGTTTCTTTTTAATCAGTAATTTTATTGTTACGTAAATAATGATCAATATTAGCAGGGAAATATTTAGAACTCATGTAAAAAGAGCTAGTTTCGAAATAATAATCCAAAATGTCTGAAACTTACAAATACGTCTTATTTTCCACTAAAAAAGAAGAAAAAAATTTAATTCGAGTAACAAATTGTAAGACGAGAAAAATTGCAATTCGTAGCTACGACGTTAAACAACGCTGCTTGATGCCCTACAAATTTAAACTTCAATTTCGAAAAATTACATTTTTCTTTTTTTTTTTTCGCCCTCTCAAAATTCAGAGTTTCGATCTGACTCGATGAACTTGCCGCACTCGTTTCACCAGCAAACCACGCGGTGAACAATTTTCCGAAATTTTTAGTGAGACAGGAAATTTCACGTGCGACGGAACGCGTTTAAGGTGAACGAGGCGATTGTTCCGGTTGTTTCTGGAGAAAGTACGAGGCGGGGATTCGGGGCACGAATCGGATTTTGCTACATGGTCGGCCACGTTTCGAGAGAATCGAGTAGTTCGCCGCGCGAAATAGAGCAAACGGATCACGTGTTGCGGACGTTGCATCGCGCAATTGCGGCAATGAATCGCGTTTTAACCGGAAGATAAATTGGCATCGATCGCAGAGTGACATTATCAAATTTTTCCTGCTCCAGGCAGCAATCTCTCTCTCTCTCTCTCTTCTTTTCTCGGCATACCCGGTGGCTCGTTCACGTTAGCGGTTTAGCCCGCCACGGGAATCGAATCCAATGGCAGATCAATCGGAGAAATATTACGATAAAATTCGTGGACGTCCACTTTCATCAGTGAACTTACTCTGCATGTAGAATCAAATTTTTGCACAAGTGTTAATTGTTTTAAATTACAGTCAGATTCTACGTATGAACCGTTATGTCAGAAATAGTGTTATAATTTTGTAAAGTCTTGCAGTATCTTGTTTCAATAGATATTTAAGTATTCAGAACGTCGTCAGAGGTTCAATGTATTTTTTACTCTTTTTCTTTAAAAAAAAAAGCTTTAAATTGTAGTCAGAGTCCTGGGATAACCCGTTATATCAAAAATATTATAATTTCTAGCATTTCCTCAATGTTTGATTAGATATTTCGGTATACAGAACGTCATTAGAGATTCTATATATTTTCCTTTCACTCTTTTCCTCTGTGATCTTACTTTGACTTGATCTGCATGTAGAATCAAATTTTTGTAAAAGTATAATTGTTCCAAATTACAGTTAAATTCTATGCTCCATCATGTCAGAAATATTGCTATAATTTTGTAGTATCTTGTTAATGTTTGATTAGATATTATTCAAGTGTTCAAATCATCCTTAGGGATTCAATACATTTCTCTTTCACTTTTTCTCTTGTTTTAATCCTGCTTCGATTTGATCTGCACGTGGATTCAAATTTCCGTAGAAGTATAATTACAATCTAAATTACAATCAAGTTTCACAGAGTCCTGTTATGTAACAACTTTGTATTCAGAACGTTCTCAGTCAGAGATTCAATATATTTCACCTCACTTTTTGGAGTTGATAATTTAAAAAAAAGAGAAAGAAAAATGGTACAATGATTTAGATCGAGACAACTGATTCGCGGAAGGTGAAAAATCGAGAATTGAAGAGAGATTCGATTCTTTAGAGATCGAGCTTCAATCGATCGAAACGATTGGAAACGGTAACAAAAAAGTAGACGAACTTGAAAAGTCATTCAACGTAATTAGCCTCGTAAAAATCATTCGGTGTGATTCAGAACTTTTTCCCATACAATTCTCGATCGGTTGACTAGCGCAGGATGAAACGTAGCCTAGACCCAGCACCGTTTCACGGTTCTAATCTTAGCTCGACGGTCTTTCAATCGCTCTGAACGAGGGTTATGATCGTCCTCGAGTACCAGAGACGCGAAGAAAGATGGCACCCTCGAGCTTCGTTCTCGCTGAGCGGCGTCTCGTCAAGGTCGCGTTCTCCAATGTCGCCCCAGGTGCCACGTATTACGGTCACCGTATTAGAATGGCTGACAGTATTATTTGAGAGAGAGAGAAAGAGAGAGAGAGACTTCTCCAAGAGTACACGGTGGCCTGATGGCACGTCTTGGAGAAGATAAATGGCCACTCGAGCGACACTCTGTTTCTCCAGTTTCGTTTCTGTAGATTACACCGAGGACAGGAATCTAGTTTCAGGCACAGACAATATCCGGGGAAATTCTTTCTCTCTTCTCGTCATGTACGAATATGACATCCGATTTCGTTGAATTTCTGCATAAAACGTTCGTGCATGAAAATATTTCTGACGAGAAGGTCACTTTGACTCTCGAGTGTCATCCGATTTGACGGAGGTTCGCCTAGTTGAGACTCGGTCGTTGAATTCCCGTGGAATTTCGAAAACAATGGGAGAGACAACGAGGGAATCAGTAAATGGATCAACTGAAACAACGAATTGGTATATACAAAACGCTTTAAGCAGTTGAACGATGGCCAACTGTCGTTACGGAACATTGTTCGCAGCTAGATATAAGATGTCCCACCGCTGTGAATATCTTATCGCGATACGTAATACGTGAAAGCATCTGCCGATATTATTTATCGTGCCTCGCGACATTTATGTATCTATTAATATACCGCAATATTCCATTAATACGTTCTATTAATGTAAAGTTCTAATTCCGACGGATCAAGCGAATAAAAAGGAATGACGCAAAATGCCTGGCAAGTGTGCCCAAACGACTAATATAACAGTGTAACACGATGAACAACAGAGTGAATATTTCACGTTACGTAAATGCGAAATACTTCCGATAAAACTAAAAAACGCCAATACGAGTGCAAGTTACAGGTAGAAACAAAGAACAGATAGAAGAATTATTTTATTCAGCTAGAGCAGATAGAAAAATTATTTTTTTTAATTGTCCAGATAGAAAAATTATTTTATTCAGCTAGAGCAGATAGAAAAATTATTTTATTCAGCTAGAGCAGATAGAAAAATTATTTTTCTTAATTGTCCAGATAGAAAAATTATTTTATTCAGCTAGAGCAGATAGAAAAATTATTTTATTCCTTATTTCTTTTTTTTATTGTCCATTAACAATCGGGCATCAAGTATTGCGACTGTTGTAATTTTGTAAGGAGGAATTGTCAGTCGAGGTGATAAAACTTGGTCTCGTTTCAAAGCCCCGAAACATATAGCTCATTTTATTCCGGGATATTTTTACAGCACGTGACCGACGACAAGGTGGAGTAGTTTTTCTTCTCGGAAGTTCGAGAAACGTTGAGAGAAAAATTTTCTCGCGATTGTGGGATCGAAGATCGGAGCCTCCTGCAAAATTTGCTGCACGATTTCGTCAATTATTGAATTTTCGAATGTAACGAATGGCACGGGGAAATTTTCTCAATTTTCTTCATCATCTACAATTCCAAAAATTCCATCGACAGGGAGAAGAATTCAGCCGTGAGAAGAATTTTCCCAATGTTTTTACACACTATACGTGTGACAATATAAAATATTTTCGAGAGCAGCAGCGTCTTTGCTTTCCTATCCGTTTACGTAATGCAAAAGTATCTCAAGAGTAAACGTGAACGATGCATGTTGAAAGTAAACGCTTAAAATAAATCGAGGTTTATTGTCGCACGATTTCTCTTTGCAATGTTGGTGAAATATTTCGAAATGACCAATTGATAATTTTTGTTTAGATATTTCATAGAGAAAAATGTATTTTTAGAGACTCAATTCTTGGTATATTGAGACTTGAGCGATTCTTCGTCAAATACATGAATAAAAGCTTTGTCTTATAAAGATTTTCTGTTTCTTTTACTTTAATTTTACATTACTTTAGTCGTCGATAATTCACGACGAAGAATGAATAATAAATGCTCCTATCACCAATTTTTAGTATTATTGGAACAACTAACGAATGTTGACTAATTGTTTTGCGCCAACACACACACACACACACTGTCATCTGCAAGAATGCGTATTGGTAGTGATGACCAGAAAATCGCGCTAATGATGCAAATGGGTCAACGAGAGTCACTGTGCACGCCGCTGAAATCCTCGATTCATCCGTTGTTCCACAACAATCGTCTCTCGGTGCATCGTGCCACCCCTTTAAACCTTGTTCACCCTCTTGCTCGAGCGAATCCATTACTCCAGGATCGTCCATAGTTGTGAAAACTAGCGTGAAACTCGCGTGGAACATCGAAGGCTAGAGTCGTCGTAATCGAAGCTGTTGATCGCGAATCCCCTCGAGGGAGGCACAAGAGAAAAAGAGAGAAATAGAAAGAGAAAGAGAGGGTGAGGAGGAGGCTGTTTTTCGTCGGCGAGCGGCGAGTCCGCCGTTGGAATAATTGACCCAAATGTACCGCAAAAATAGCGGGCCATAAATTACAGGGACGGGGAGTGCACTTGACACGGCCCTGTCGCGACACGGTCAACGAAGCCCGGACGACGGCAGACGACGGCGCGGCAGAAAAAGAGGGTTCCATTCAAGGTTACTCATTCTTCCGGCGCGTCCTCGTTTCGAGTGGTGACAATCGGGAAACTAGCGCCGCGCGTTCCGCCAGAGGGGAAAATCGGGGAAATGGTTGTTGATTCTTTATCGATCGCCTTCTTCTCAAGGTTCCCTGCAGCCCCAGTGATTCACACACACACACACACACACACACACACACACACATTCGTCGCTGTTTTCGGAGACGAATGTCAGCCTTCAGACCCCGAGTTAACCTCTGTCGACTCGAGCGATCGAACTTCGATCACCTTCCGCCAATTCACCATCTACCCCGCCGCTTATCAATCTGGAAATTCAACGTTTCAACAGTTCCAGGACGACTATCTAGAATCGCGGTTTATTTTATTCGTTGTCAATTTTTATCCTCTGAAACGTGGCAACTCGAGAATGAGTTGTTAACTCGGAGTGAATTGTTTTGCATCACTTTGAACGAAAATTTAACACTAGAACTACCACACCAGTCATTTTGACTGGTCTGACAACTTTATTTTAAAATTCCTACTTCATGTTACATTTTTTCTTCGCAATGATGTAATGACTTTTGCAGCGATAGCTAAAGGATTAATATAATGAACTTTAATTTTGTTTTATTCATTTACAATAAAAGTAATTTTGTATCATGGCTACTTATACCAGTACCAATCATTTTCACTGGTTTTCGTAGAGATAGCTACGTCTCAACTGTTGGTGGTTCTAGTGTTAACTTCTGTCCCATCTGCAGCACTCACAGGTGTCATTCCCTTTGCTGCTCGTCTTTATTTTCCTTGCTTGTCACGTGTCGTTTCATTATTTTCTTCTCTTTTCTCGACAATTTCCTTGCGATTCCCTCTGATACTCAACATTCGTTCTTGTACTTTTCCTCTTCCTTGGGTGTCACGCTTCTTTGGAAGCTTGCTTAGACCTTGAAGTTAATGGCCTTTCTCCACTTTTTGTCAAAAATTCACTTTTCGAGTTATGAGAATTATCCATAAAGCCATAAATAAGCAACCAGTGACTTAGAATTTAGAACGTAAAGGTCATTGTTGGATAAACGTTGCTGCAGCGGTATTAATTCGTATTTCGGCTCGGTCGCCGATAATGTCGAATCGAATGACACGCGCCAAAAATACGCGTGCAATGGAACGATTTCCAACATTTGATATGTATATTTAGAATCGTCATTGGCGATTTTAAGAAAGATAGGACTCTGGAAAGTCTGAAAGTGTGAAGATATTCGGGCCGGTGCGAGCAATTTCTATCGAGCATCGACGTCGTCGTCGCGCAGAGAATAGAGGGAAGGACAACTTGGAGCAAATAAATCCGCTAGCGCGCGGTACTAGTGCCGTGCAGACTGAATAAATTGAATAGTCTGAACGATTGTAATGGATTGAGTAGATTAAGCAAGTAGTACAAACAAATCGAATAAAGTGGGTCGTCTAGCGTGCTTGATATCTCTCTTTCGCTCGCGTACTCGAATACCTCAATCGAGAGCCGCGAGAACCTTCAATATCGCGTTAAAATACCCGTGAAACCGTTCCGTTCGTTGAATTCACCGTTTCCGATACGGAGATCGAAATAAATCCTGAAAAAAAAAGGAAGCATGCTGCTTTCATTAAACTTCCATCTCTATAAAAATTCAACTCGAAAGAAAAAAAAGAGAAAAAGGAAGAAAGAATCGTGCAGAAGATGAAAACGATGGGTTTTTCATTCGCGATGTTTGCAAAAGCACGGACAGAAAAAACCGATACTGAGTAATCGACGAGATCTCAAATAATCGTAGACAGAAGAGAGAGGGAGAGAATCTGTAAAATTTCTATCGAAAAATTGGCCATCAATCGGTCAGTTTCGTCTATCCTCCGCGGTGTTTAGACATCACGTTTAATCTCTCGCCGCTATTGAATAGAATTTTTTATTTATTTCTCGTCGTTGACTAAAACTCTCCGAGATTCGTCGATACGCTAATTCCGAACTGGACGTTGTTGTGTTTTTCCAGGTAGCGGCGAAAGAAGCGAGAAGAAGGAAACTCTCTCGAGGCCGCGAGCTGCTCTGCTCTCTCGCGTCGGCTCGAAGAGGATCGGCGCGGCCTGCGAAGAGAAACGGCGAGAGATCAACGCTGGCAAGCGTCCCAGGGTACAAGAAACTTGGCAAGAGGCAACGCCCTTTCCTCGCTGGGAAGATGAAGGCTCGCCTGGTACGTCGGCTGGTTGGCACGTCCGTGACCTAAGGCCGCCCGTCGAGTCTCTTCCGGCGAGAAGAAGAGGAACAAGGCCAAGGGGGCCTCGAGCGCGATGACGACGATCATGGTGACGAGCTCCGAGCCGACCGAGTCAGTGGTGTCCCCGGTGGACGTGACGACCATCCTGAACGCCATCTCGACCGAGGACAGTGGCCAGTTCGCCAACAGCAGCTACTCGAGCGACCAACGCTGGTCTGTTCCCGTGACGATCGCCAAAGGCTGCGTGCTGGGCTCGATCATCGTGACCGCGGTGTTTGGCAATCTGCTGGTGATGGTGTCGGTGATGCGGCATCGCAAGCTACGGATCATCACCAACTACTTTGTGGTCTCGCTGGCCCTGGCCGACATGCTGGTCGCGATGTTCGCCATGACGTTCAACGCATCGGTGCAGATGACCGGCAGATGGCTGTTCGGCTACTTCATGTGCGACGTGTGGAACTCGCTGGACGTGTACTTCAGCACCAGCTCGATCCTCCATCTGATGTGCATCTCGGTGGACCGTTACTGGGCGATCGTCAAGCCCCTGAAATACCCGATCATCATGACCAAGAGGCTGGCCGCGTACATGTTGCTCGCCTGTTGGATCATGCCCGCCTTCATCTCGTTCATGCCGATCTTCATGGGCTGGTACACCACCGCCGAGAACAGCATGCACCGGCAGAAACACCCGGAGCTGTGCGAGTTCAAGGTGAACAAGGTGTACGCGATATTCTCGTCGAGCATCTCGTTCTGGATACCGTGCACCATCATGACTCTCACGTACTTCGCCGTGTTCAAAGAGGCGAACAGACAGGAGAAGCAGATGCACAGCCGCATGGGCAACGTGATGCTGCTGAGCCACAGGCCGAGCAAAGACCTGAACAACCTGAACGGCGAGCTGAACAGCGCCGGCTCCTCCAAGACGCTCACCCTCAACGAGATCAGCACCGATCACCTCCACACGCCCACCAAGGACAAGAATATCATGAAAATGAAGAGAGAGCACAAGGCTGCCAGGACGTTGGGCATCATCATGGGTACCTTCATAATTTGCTGGTTGCCGTTCTTCTTGTGGTGCGTCTGAGAATTCAGGCTTCGAGACTTTGCGAACGATGATCCTCTTAGCTTTTTTTTTTTATTCCGTGTCTTTTTTTTTTTCTTTTTGGTTTCTTCCTCGTTCTTCTTTTCTTTTTCTTTTTTTTTTTCCACGGAATTGTTGGTTAAATCGGTAATATCTTCGGAACCGTCTGTCGGTTTAATTGTACCGTGGAAACCGAGGAACACGGTGACGCACAGGGGTATCGTGCTCAATTAATAGATTCAATTGCTCTCGTTAGGATAAGAATACGCAATTAATTGAATACGACAGAGGCAACGGGTTCACTCCCGTCGCGTTACTATTCTGAAAACGAGCATTTCCCCTTGGTTTCGTGCGCTGTTCATTTCGAAAATCAGCCTCCGCTTGGCTGGTCAAACACGAGATTCCAATGTCACCACGTGTTTCGAATCAAGTTCTGCAAGAAGATGACAAAGACAAGAAGATGACACACCGCGATAGAAATTCCCTCAAGATACTGATATATATTTTTCTCTTGAAAAGTGTGTACACGGTGTGTGGTTTTAACGCAATTATCTCCGAAACTGAACAATTTTAATGTCTCAAATTCATTTTTTTTTTTTTAGACGCGTGTATTTTTTTACATCAGTGTAGGACGCAGAAAGTTATCTTCTGTAAAGAAAAAAAAAAGTATATTAAAAAGCTTTTAACTTTAATCTTACGAAATCTATCGCGTGAAAGACGAGAAAGGACAAGAGTATTCTTGTATTAATATTGTTCTCATCTTTTATGCGTAGATTTTGTAAAAAAAACATTTCCTAATAAACTAATAACTTTAGACTAAATAAATAACGTTTTAGACGTAGATGGGTTAATACATTCTTCTGCATCGATTGATCGTTGCAAAAAAAAAGAGAAAGAAATTACATAATTATAGTTGAAAAAATAGTAACGACCTTCATATCTCCTACACGCATTTATTTAGAATGACAGACTAAATGTATCAGATTGCTGTTCTCTCAAAATGGAGAAAAATGCATTTGATTTTCTAAATCAGAGGTGGCTAACTGGCGGCTCTTATCCCTACTTTCTTGATCGCTAGCGCTATCCCCTCCACTGTATCGAGTTCTCTCCACATCGAGTGGAGGGGGTAGCGCTAGCGATCAGGAAAGTAGGGATAAGAGCCGCTAGTTAGCCAGTTCTGTTTCAAATGACGAATTAAGTTTCAGAGAGAATTGCATTGGACACCCTGTACACTAGTACATTTCACAGATGAGATCTCTTCACCTTTGAAAGCCACTCGAGGAGTTGGTCACGTGGAGAAAACTCGCTGAAGCGCAGACTCTCTCTCTCTGTGTTCGCAGGTACGTCATCACGACACTGTGCGGAGAATCCTGCCCGTGTCCGGACATCGTGATCGCGTTACTCTTCTGGATCGGGTACACGAACTCGGCGCTGAACCCGCTGATCTACGCGTACTTCAACCGCGACTTTCGAGAAGCCTTCAAGAATACGCTGCAGTGCGCGTTCTGCTCGCTTTGCAGACGAGAGCCGTCCGATCTCGAGGCGCTCGATTTCCGTCGGCCGTCCCTAAGGTACGATCTGATCTAACACGTTGAGATACGCACTACATTCTATCGCTTTTTCTTCCCCTCCTTCCCCTTCCGATGAGAGTCGAGCCGATTTTTTATTGTTTGGCACGAATGGACGATTGTTGAAACGATTTTCTGGATGATTGCGAGAATGTAAATGTTCGAATTCATTCGTGAGTCATTCGAACATCTTTAACACGAACACCGAAATATGTAATTAATATTAAATATTGCCCATACGGTAAATTTTATGTTACAGTACGCGTGTGTGTAGTCTGTACATGTTTTGCACTCCAAATCAACCATTTTGCAAATCATGGTCACCTTTACGCAAATTGAATTCACCACGTTGCAAGTGAAATTCACCGTTTTGTAGATTAAATTCGTGCTCTTGCAGATCGAATTCACCTCGTGGGCTACTCAAAAGTAATACACTTTATTACTTCTGCCAGCGTACCCTCCAATGACGAACCCTCGTCGAAGACATTTTATCAGAAATTCCGTGCGAGAAGTATTTTCGCTTCAAACTGTGAGCGCTTTGCGGATATTATTAATCATTTTGTTCAACTGTTACGTGCGATGAACACGTAAATCTACGTACGTATATACATATATATAAATACTTTTATAAAAACATATGGTAAATACGTATTTAATTTAACTTAGTATTTCATGCGTCGTTTCGTGTCATTTTTCCTTCAGCATTATTATCACATGTATTACGATGGCTTGAGAAAAGAAATTCGTCGAGAAAGATCTGCAAAAGACTTAATCAACGAAAATGGTGAATACGATCTGCAAAGAGCAAAATACGATCTGCAATTGGGTTAATTGTGATCTGCAAAACCTGTAATAATAATATACCTATACTGTTTAAACGCACGTGTCCGTACTTTGAGTGATGAATCTACGCAATAAGCTAACTAAATAAGTAAAACGTGTCACATGAATGTACGTTCCATGTACTTTAGTCGTTTGTCGATTAAAGAAAATGTCCAATGCGCATCTTATCAGATGCTTACTCGATTATCCATTAACACTAGAACTGGCAGAGTAGATAAAATGATCAATTTATAATTTTCTACAGATATTTTTATATGTTTGTAACAGCGCTATTTGTAAGTGTAAATCTCGTGGCTACAGATTTTATACTTTAGTCGTCGTCTATAATAATTCTAGTGTTAAAAACTTTTACATTCTTTCACGGTAAGAAGGACTTCGAAATGGATTCTTGGAGACTTGGTTCGAGAAATACCTTTATTATTATTATTATTATTATTATTATTATTATTATTATTATTATTATTATTATTATTTTCAAGGGAGCGTGGAATTCGATGCCAAGGTATGCAGCAGCAGCAGCATTTTGCCGAGGCACAAAACGGACACAGTTGAATATTTTCTGCAATTGAAAAATCTTGAAGCTTGAAGATTCAAGCATGCAGAACGTGATACAGATTCATCGTTCAAAATACGGACGCGTATTCGAAAGTCATTCTGCACGTGTAAGTTTACAATAATTTCGTGACTCTTGACGAAACGATCATCCACGGAGTTAACTGCGTAATCGTTGGGCAACTAGATCGAGAAACGTGTAATTAAAATCGTGGAGCGATTGCGCGAAACACGTGATATTTTCATTACAGGGACAGCGCCACTATGTATTTAAATTATCACCGAGAGTTTAAAATTGCACATTGGAGAATTGTCGTCGAGAAAGATCTGAAGATCATCGCTGCTTCCTTCTAATTGAAATTTTCTCGGTTTAGTGACTGAAACACACGTTCGTTTTCAATTCTCATCTGGTCGATCGTTGGTTTTCGAAAAGCCAGACATATACATCTCGCACGCATTGCTCGACCCGACAATTATTCTCGAATTGGGAAATTCGACCTCGTCAGCGTGGCCCGATATAAAAGTTGTCAGAAATTCAGGGACAGGAACGGACGATCGCGTAATTAGTAACGAGTCGCCTTGGTAATAATTCGCGATTGATATCGCGATCGCTCGTCGATCGACTTTATATCATTCCATCGAATACATTCACATTTTTGATACACTGTAAATATTTAGCGATGTTTAACTCGATCACTCGTTTAAACAGAGTTCCAAAAGTCAGCCGACGAAGCACGCTGGAAAATTCCAGCGGAGTTTCTTCTCTCCGACAGTACTTTTTAATTGGCATGCTCTTGCAGCGGCGTCCGCGATACTCGAGTCGATAGGGAAAACGAACAAAAAAAAAAAAAAAAAAAAAAAAAAAA
>NIPQ01089712.1:0-14394 GCA_002806875.1 Lepidotrigona ventralis hoosana
TATAAGTATATATATATATAAGTATATATATATAAGTATATATATATAAGTATATATATATAAGTATATATATATATAAAGTAATAAAATTATAATTATAATTATATGTAATTTAATATTATATTATATATATAATAATTATATATAATTAAATATATAAAATACTGCGACAATTTTCTTCTGTATAAAAGAATTGTCCACACTGCAAGTTGCTAATGTAACAAATGCCTCTGCGCAATACATCTCTCCCCACCACCTGTTGCACAGGCCTTTAAAATTTAAATCGTCGTCGGTTAGAGTCAGTTGGTCCAAGTGCACGGTTTAATGTGCATCGTGTTTGTTATGTGATGAATTTAAGTTTATATGCAGTTGTAACCTGTTGATATTACGCGCTAATATCTACAATTTTTACCTCGCGAGCGATACATTGGATTCTAATTCCAACACATTAGTTGCAATATATTTAATGAAGAGGAAGTAGAAATTACTCGTAAAATGAGTGATTCTGGAGATAATATTAAGTACAAATGGAGCCCTGAAAGTACTTCGCTGTTAGTATCAGTATGGTCGGACAGACAAGTGCAAAAGCAACTTGAGTATGCCCCAAAGCCGCAACCTGTTTGGGAAAGTGTTGCCCGATATATGAAAAAGAAAGGGTACAATGTTTCGGGCAAACAATGTCGATCTCGAATGAAACAGGTCTTGGTATGTTATCGCGAAGCCAAAAGAGCTGGAACTCGCGCTGGTGTAGAGCAGTATTATGACTCAATTGACAGAGTTCTTAAAAACAAGCGTATCGAAGAGAATAATATTATTGGCATAGATACCGTGGGTAAGATTCGTTTTCAATTATTAGGATTAATAATCTAAATTTTATAATCAATACCTTTAATACGTTTAAGTGTTTAATACAATTAATACATTTCATGATAAAAAGCAAAAGTATCACCTTTCGTTTCTTGTTAGATGCAACAACAGCAAATGTCAAGTCTCCTCCGAAGGAAATGAAAACAAATAAAAATTTGCAAATGAGGCATAAATTTCAAGAGCCTGTACCATCACTGTATCGCACGGAAGCATTATCACCTACATGGACATTAGGACGTGAGAATTATATTTATTTATCAAGTAATATTTTAAACATGTTAAAGAATCTTCAACATGTAGATTATTTTATAGGTGAAAATGAATATCCTGATTCCCCTGAGTCTAATGAAACTATAATAGCTCGTCCACATAGAGTCTTTTCTCCTACAAGGGACGTAGCTATTAATACAGGTGAACAATTAATTCAGATAGCTGGTAAATCAACGCAGTGCAATATTTTCCCAGTAAATGAAGAACTATTAAGTGTCAATTATAAACAAAATTTAGGATCGAATTTCAATTATGGAGAAATGCCGTTTCAAAATGCGGTACAAAATGTGCAAAATCAAATAATCCAGGAAAATATGCAGCAACATCAAAATCAGCAACAAAATCATATGTGCAATGGACAAAACCTGTTAATGAACAATTTAAATCTTCAGCAGAATCTGCAAAATTTAAATCAGGGTTTGACGCAATCTGTAAATTTGCCAATGCAAGTTAATTCAGTGACGATGCAAAATCCTAACGTAGAACATATAATTCAACAGCATAGTCACTTGCAGCAAGTAAGACATGCAAATAATCGTGCAATGCCTCAAGAACCGCAAAAAATTACGTTAGAACAGACTTTGGCAAATATGTACAAACAGCAATATGGCGATTTTCCAACTCATATGCCTGTTGCAGTTGATGCAAAACAAATTGGATCTTTCTCTCCAGATTATTCGCCAGATGTATCTCAAAATTTAAATGATGCTTTTTGTCAATCAAAAAGTGATGACAAAACACCTGATATAAATGGAGCTTACAGTAGAACTATACAGGCAATAAATCCATTAAGAATGCAAAATCCTGAGATTTCTGTGATTACGAATAACGCAACATATAATGACGATAGCTTGTTAGAATTTCTGATTGAATCACCAACTCCATCTGAAAATGATAATAAATCAAAAGATACTGCCGTTAATACAGATAATGTTCCACATGTGCCATTAAGAAAAAAGAAAGCTGAAAAATTAGAACAATTAATGTTAAATGCTATTAATTCTCAAAACGAAGTTGTTAATAAGGTAAAGTGCAATGTTTTTTGATTAACGTGTTTGGTCAAACGATTTATTTAATAGTTCTCTATTATTTCAGATCCTCAGTGCACAAAATGATATGGTAACAAAGTTTTTAAACATAGATAGAGATCGCCAAAACAGACTCGAGAATCGTTTAGACGATCTATTAAAAGTTGTTCATGCTTCTATCCTTACAAAACAAACTTCTGAAACAGATGTTGAAATACCTCCACCACCACCAGAACCTGCAATAACATCCTTAGTACCTCCTCCAAGACCTGGTGTTGCACCTCCCAAGTTAGATCTAGTTCCTCCAAAACCTTGTCGTGTACCTTGTACAATACCAAATTCTAATATTGAATTAATTAATCAAAATACTGTGATAACAAGACCAGGTGTGGTATCACCCATAACTAGTCCAGTAAAGAAACCTGGTACTATATGGTCAAAATTGGGACCAGTATCACAATCTCCTTTTGTGAAAGCTCAGCAACGATTAGGTTTACAAACTGTTACATCTGCGGAAACTCGAACCCAGTCATCTGCGGAAAGACGTATAGCCAAGGAAATGGAGAAAGCTATGGACATAGAGACTTTAATATTTGAGACTGAGAAGTTCTTAGAAATGGAGAGAAGACTAGAAGAAAAAATAGAAAATGCTCGTATTGAAACAACAATAAACCAGACTTTGCACGCACGTAGAAAATTATTTACACAGAGAGAACCCACTCCAGCAATGATATTAACTGCGGCATTTTTAGACAATGAATGCCAAGCTGCAGGACAACTTATGAATTACCCTACTATGCCAAGCATAAATAAAAAAAGCTTGAAAGATATTGATGATGATTTATTAGCGGGTCAAGGTGAAAGCTATGAACGTTTACGGCAATTAAATATAAAACCCGCTTACGTAACTGGTGAACCTTGTGATACATCTACACCAGCAAAAATAGGAACTATGTCCAATACTAATGAAAAAACATCTGTACAAATGTTACCTAAGCAAAGAATTCAACAGTTAGCTCAGCTTGTTATGAATACAGGAAGATGGAAAGATGTTGGAAGACAAAGTCTTGCACATCCAGTTCAATCAAATACTCAGAAATATCAAATGAATACACAAAATATATGTCCAACTTTTTATAACGAGATATTTACAACAGGACAACCTAGAACCCTGCCCAAAGAAAGTGAAACTAAAAATGATCGAAATTATGTTCAAGACTGGGTGTTGAATAAATATAAAGATCCAATAAATGAAAAACGAGCAACTTATGGTCCCTCGCCCAATATAATAAATCAAAAGCCTAACATCCCTATAGATTTCACAAGACCAAGAACAAATACTGAAAATTTAATGCAAAGAGATTCCAACAATGAGATGAACAGACATCTTGAATTTAATGGCAATGTTATGTCAGATCGTAAACAAAGTGTACGTTTTATGGAAGATGATGCATTGGCTGAATTACAGCGTATGTATATCGAAACAATGTCAACGAAAGAACAACAAGCAATGAATGATAGTATGCCATATGTGTTGAGCAATGTTAATACGCTGCCAGTTGGCACTCAACAGATGATTGAAAAATATATTCGTGATATAATACCAAGAAAATTGAAAGAAAATAAAGACAAAGACACTGATTCTGATAACGATGATGAATTTTTAGATACTACTACTAGTATGCCTGCAATTGTTCCGCGGCGAAGTTCTCTTACATCAACTGGTACTGCATCCACCGAAACTGCGCATTCTATAAAATTTCCAAAACCAGATAACTGCGTAATAAGTTAATTATAAGGATAATAATATATTTTGCTTTCATTTTACATAGAAATAATATGAAATGTTAATAAACATTTCTAACTATTTCTGTATTAATATCTGAAAGGAAAGTAAAATATTTTCTCAATTTTCTACAACGAATAAATTCTATTTTTAAAGTATGAAATACACTGCATATGTATTTTCGTGCAATATATTTCGTTTTCTAAAGATTATAAAATAGGCAGAATTAAAGAAAGGAACAATATTTTGGGCAATTACATATATATTATTGAATACATATATATATATATATATATATATGCATATATATATATGTATGTATATATTAATTACATATTAAATAATTTTTTTCGTGAGAAGAATAAGTCAATTTTCTTTTAACGCTTGAACGTTATATATGTATGTTATTTTAACTAATTATATATCAAGCTCTGCTAAGTGAAACTGTTACAAGTATCAAATATTTTTTTTTTAATATTTTTGCTTTTTATGCTTTGACTAAATTGCAAGTTATGTCTTCCATAGTAATTATTCTTGTTAAGCATTATTAAGTAAACCAAATTGTTCAAAGATTTTATTATTTTTTATCATGTACATTACATATAATTTGTTGCAACTTGTATTAGTTTAAGCAGTTGAATTGCACAATATCATTATGTTCTTCTACATTTTTAATCCACATTAAACTTTTGATTCACTGATATGACCTGTAAATAATACATCTTCAGGAGTTTCAAATTTTATAAAAAAGTTTAATAATGTTGAAAATAAGTGGATAATTGATTTTGAAATCTAACTTTGAAAATGAATAATGCGGAGCTACTACTCCTGCAGTAAAATTATAAAATATTAAATTTTGCATACAATACAAGACTACATATTAATAATATAATGAAAAATGATATTAACAAGAAACATCGAAACGATTATAATTTTTGTTAATACAAACATATTCAAATTAATTTGAAATATAAAATAAAAAATATTTTTCCTTTTTCTCTATATCCTTATAAATGAAATTTATAGTGCATAAGTCTCATGTTTATATTTACACAATGCTACATTTGATTAATAAACTATCTAGTAAAAATTACTGACATTAATTTTTCCATCTTTAAACAATTTCACAATTGATTTATATTAATTTTTTGATTTATACTTTTGAAACTGTAATTACTATAGGAAATTGATACACACACACACATACAACATAATTACTATATCCAATTTACAATGATTAACATACTGTCAAAAACAACAGAATGTATATAAACACATATATATATATATATTTAAAAATTATTAATGTTTCAATTAAATAATGTTCCGATATTGCACAATATCAATATGATTAGAAATTAGAAGTCATAAATACTGTGAGAAAATGTTTGATAAAAATTAATCAATGATAAAACACAATATTTGTAAGACAATTTAATATAAATTGTTTTTCATAATACTATACGAGTTATTAAAAAAAAAAAAAAAAGATATAAAAGATTCATCTTTCTTTCTATTCAATTTTCCAAAAGTATATAACTCATCTTTGATATAAGAACCAAAATGAATTTTAAATAAATACAGTAGAATTAGAATTATTTAAAATAGTATATCTGACTGTTTTTAATATTTCCGTTTATTATTAGACATTCGTTCTAAAAATAATGTACAAATAAATAGTCCTATGTATAATCATTTAGAATAAAATTATTGCATGTTAAGAATGTGATTTGTAGATAATCAATTAGTACATGTAAGTGAATTATGTGTTCCTAAACAAATGGACACATTTACAAAAGAATAAAATATTATAAGATGTTATGAATCGTAGCATCATTAATTATAATAAGAATATTACTTTTTTAGGGTTCCTCAACATAACCGCTGAATATTGGAAGGATATTATCATTTCCTTCTTTATCACTTATATTTCTTACGATATAATAAACGAATGGTCGTGAGATCGTGAAATGTGTTTTGTAATAACTCATTTTCAGCATAACGATACCTGAAATAGAATTATAATAAACATCAAAGTATGATTTATAAAAAAATAATAGTAGTAACAATATATATAAATATTTAGACTGAGCGGATTTTAGTCGCTTTTATGGTGCCGATAACATAACAAAGAAATGAAAATTTCAATATCTTCTTTAAAGCAAATAAGAGCAAAAATAATACTATGCATGTGTAACTTCTAATGACTTATATTTTAAAAGAGATATTAAATTATCAAATTAATGTTTACCTGATATTTTACTTAACAATATGTTAGCATATGTTAATTTAAAAATAAATTAAATATTAGATGCAAAAGTAATTAAAATCATTAGTTATTAAAAATTATATACAGATTAATGGAACTAGAATAATCTGACAAATACACTGCTTTTGATTAACTGTCTTTCATTTAATACAATATTTTTTAGAAGTCATTGTAACATAAATTATATAACTCTGTGTAACATTGTAACTATGTGTAATATTATTTTAAAATGCAGAGTTTATTTGCAGGCACATAATACATAATTGTAATGTAAAGAATTTTGTTATCTTATAAAGTACATAAGCATATATATATATATATATATTATTAACAATACATGCAACAATTAACACAATTGCATTCTAACTTATAAAACAACAAAATATAATATGTAGACAATCTTCATACAAACACACAAGTAACAATTTCTTATTTATACATTTGCAATTAATTATACTGTTAATTCATTACTTTATCAACAAGGTTGTAATAATCTGTAAATAACAAAATAAGGGAAAAGCACAGACAAAACAGTTTCACTACGATTTAAACAAGTACTATCATGCATCATTATGCTTATTTTATTAAGAAAGTAATGTAATGTAATGTATGTAGTATAATATCAGATACATACATACATACATATTATATATATATATATATTATATTATATATATATATATATATTCACACACACACACACACACTATATATATATATATATATATATATATATATATATATATATAAGTGTGATTTGTATGAAACTATTATTAATTTCTCAATATGTAAATTAAAACATGTAGCGTTAGTTTTTATATTAAACATCATTTTAAATTACAAAGGTTTAATGATTAAGATTCAACAATATGTCCCATAAATATCGACACATTTAAATCTTTTTGTTTTAATAATTGACTATTGGACGATCGCTACAAACTAATGGATTCACTGAAACTATAGTTGGTTATATTTCACTTCTGAAACAGTGTAAATATAATAGTTTAATATAATATAATAGAATAATTTAAATATTTTCCGTGTAACACGATTTTGCATTTTGTTCCTGTCAATGTTCATTATCACATAGAATAAACACTTTGTTAAAAAATAATGAAAAAGTGAGTAATTAATTATATGTTGAAATTATATAACTATTTAAAATAAAACTGATTAATTATATATATCATTGACATTTTTTAATTTATACTATACGAGAATATTGTATTACATATAAGTTATATATATATATATTTTATATTTTATATATGTATATTTTATATATATATATATGTATATTTTATATATATATATTTATATTTTATATATATATATATTTTATATATGTATATTTTATATAAAAAAATTGTCTTTCATTTCTGCTGGCTGGTAACTTAGAAGGAATTATATGATGACTAATCGTATTAATTTCGATTAAACAATGCTGTCCTTAATTTTCCCTTTCATTTTTATTGTACGAAATGATATAAATTGAATCGTAAATATATATATATCAATAACTGAAGGAAAAGAGCAAAAAAAAAAAAATTGTGCATCCGAAAAAAAGGGTATATACATATTGTAAATCGAAGAATTTGCAACTTAATAATAAAAATAATGATATTATCAGATGTAACGATGAAAGTCATATGTCTGATAATAAAAAAAATATGCGATGAAGTTTTAACAATGAACAATAAGGATCCAAGACTAAAATCCTTTCAAGTGATAAATTTATTGCATTTTAAAGATGAAGGATACACATACAAGATCAATTACGAATCTACTAATTTTGTAATCGTTTAGTGTAATTGTTACTCAAAAATCATGTATTGATCCTTCGAAGAGTAAGGCTGGCGGTTTAACTTTATTGCCCTGAATTGCGAAGTAAAAAGGTCTATCAATTTTGAAAATTAAACGTTGACGTGGAAAAATAGCTGCGGAAGTGAGTCCAACAATAACTGCTAAAAAGAGAGAAAATATTTCATATTAACAAATACAAACGTTAGTTTTGTGTCTGGCTTGTCGAACGAATACGAACATTATTTAAACAAATGTAAAATTGTCGAAATAAGTAATAAACATAATTCGATGCGTTGATAAATGAAATTCATTCATAAAAATACCACGAAATATGTTCAAAATTAATTTATCTTAAATTTTGGACATATCCTAAGAAGTTGTTAACATTTGGGAAATATAACAGAAGCACAATCGAAAAAAATATTTTTTTATCATCAAAAATATACATTTATATATCTTTAAAATTAAAAAAAGAAATGATATATATATAAAATTGTATACGTTATCAATAAAGTTTTAATCTATAATAGATGATTAATTAAGTATTCGGTAATTTAATTATATATCATATTCAATCATTAATCATTTAATAAGTTTAATACAAAAGTTTCAGAATTGGTTCTTAAGTATGTACGTACAGATACAAATTTCAAACGACACGTTATACACAACATGCAAATGTCTTTCAAAAAGATGAAAGTAGACTGAACTTTATTCTGTTAAATAGAATCATATGTTATATAATATATCATATCATAATTGATATACTTTTTAATTTTCTGAAAAAGATACTGAAATGCTTTCATTTAAAAATATGAATTAAACACAAAGTAAATACAAACAAGGAAAAATATAAAAAAACAAACAGAAAGCATAAGCGTAAATATCATGTTACAGCAAACAAAGTGATATGTACAAAATATATACGATGAGAAGCACAATCAACACAATGCAGTACAATAAAATTAATCCAATTTTTTTAAATGTAAGATAAAATTCTTATCCATTCTATGTATTTCGCATTATTAAATTGTCACAATTAAAAAGAGAATTAATATGAGAAGCACAATCAACACAATGCAGTACAATAAAATTAATCCAATTTTTTTAAATGTAAGATAAAATTCTTATCCATTCTATGTATTTCGCATTATTAAATTGTCACAATTAAAAAGAGAATTAAGTTTAACAAGAGATTCAATTAAGAATAAATTAATGAACATAAAACGAAGACGAAAATTTTTAATAAAATTAAAAGCATATTGATCACAATAAATTAAATTCATACTACACATAATATAAAAAAATCTTTTTTAACAAGAGATTCAATTAAGAATAAATTAATGAACATAAAACGAAGACGAAAATTTTTAATAAAATTAAAAGCATATTGATCACAATAAATTAAATTCATACTACACATAATATAAAAAAATCTTATTTCTTCTCCTATACTTTATATTATTAAGTGACTTTTCATTTTGGTAGTATCATAGTATTGCACGATTTCCTTTAATTAAATCACAACACATGATATAATGTATTTTAAAATGTAAATAAGTGAAGTCAATTTTCTTTACATATAAACACTCATTCATTTAAATCAGTCAATCAGCAGAGATTGGCAAAATAATGCACAATATGCATGAGACGCTATTAATTCTTAACTCAATATTTAATACTGTAAGAAAACTAGAAAAATCATTTAAGTCAAAGAGATTTAATACATATGATGAAATTGATTGCTGATTGCGTTTGTTTGATTTTCAATGCATGAGACGCTATTAATTCTTAACTCAATATTTAATACTGTAAGAAAACTAGAAAAATCATTTAAGTCAAAGAGATTTAATACATATGATGAAATTGATTGCTGATTGCGTTTGTTTGATTTTCAATGTGAAAGAAATTACAATACAGTTTTCGCCAAGAACAAAATTACATTGTTGTATGTAACGATCAATAGAAATGGTCGATTGACGTGGAACTCAATGGGCTTCGGCGGTGACCAAAAGCTCGAGAGAGGCCTTACACCAAGACCTGCCACAAGCAATTAATAGTGTATTATTCGTTCAATCCACGGGCACAGAGTAAATCGAAAAAGAATTAGAGATCGCTACAATATGTTACGTTACTATATCAAAAATTGATATTGTTGAAAAATCATTAGATTCATAATTCATATAGAAGATTTTGTTATATTACACTGAAGTACGAAGTAAGGAAAAAGATCGAAGAAATTAATAGCATGATTTTTTAAAAAAATAGAAANAAAAAAAATATATATATATATATATATATATATATATATATATATATATATATATATATATATATATATATATATATAACACGGTCAAGAAAATCATGCGGTTATCTCAAAGTCAGTGATTTGGCCTTCGAAGAGAACTACGTTGCCATTCCGTGATGTAATTGCATAAAAGAACGGTCCATTTATTCGAAACTCTTCTATGGAAGAAAACGAGAAGAATGCAACGTCGGAGTCTGTCGAAAAAAATTGTATACAGTTATCAATTACAAGAAAAATACTATCGTTAAATTCATTTTTATATCTTCCTCTCTCTTTTTCTATTTTCTTATTTGTATGATTTAATCAATAATGATAGTAATTTAACAGTTAAATGATTAATGTAATGATGAATGACTAATTAAAGGAACAAACTAATTAGATGAATACTTAGTGTAAATTCACTATTGCTCTTGCTTGAAAAACAAGAATATTAAAAACTCGCACTCTTAAATATAATTATATTAATTACTTTTAATTTTATTATCAATTCGCTCAATATATAATTACTACTTAATTTTTTTTATATGTAATATATTTTACATATTAATTTTCACTAAATGTTTAAGCATAACAACAACATGACAACGGGCTAACATATGCTAATGCAAACAATATATACTATATATGCAAATACATTTAAAAATAACAGGAAACATACTATTTAATGCAACAAACAAAACACGAGGAAGCAATTTAAACTGTATAAACATATAAGCACATTATACATTCATTTTTTGATATAACAGATACAGATTAAATAAGTACACATATATATTTACATGGCTTGAAGAAAATGAAAATTATATATATATATATATATATACAAGTTTTCAATTTAACTGCATTATTAAAAACAATTAATAAACATTTTCTTCAAACTGTATAAAAGCTCAGAAGACAAAATTAGGTAAATATTAAAACGAAACAAAATATTAATATTTAATATCGATTACAATATATAACAATATATAATAATATATTAGTATTATAACACTGTGCTAATTTTATTGAAATAACTTTAATCTCTTAAATCTTTCTATTTGTATCCATATATAATGTTTATAATTTTAAATTATCTAATGCGTTTTGACAATAAATATTATGAGTGAAATAAATAAATTTTTGATATTTGACTCCATATTTTACTAACTGCATATTTAAAATAATATTTCCCTTAATTTCAATATAAATCGTTTAAAATAAAATTTTTATTCACTTACCAGTAGCAGCAGCAGCCTCAGTTCCTTCTTCATTCACTTCGATGAACGCTTTTTGTATAACAGTACTAATAGCTAAATTTTCATTAGAAATCCCAGAAAAGTTAGCACTAGGAGTAAACGCATCAGTCAAACCCATCTATGCAAAACAGAAAGTAAAATATAAGAAATATTCATTTTTGCGCAAGTTACGCTTTATACGTCATACCTTTATTAAGTTATCGTTAAGTATTATTTTACTTTCCACTTTGAATTTTGGTAAATGTAATCGTATTTCTTCTTCAATTCCTTGACTTAGAATATTAGTTAAGCTTACATTTTGTAATTTTTTTTGAACATCAAGTAGACCCTCAATTTCATTTGGAAGAATTATAACCATACTCAATTCATTACCCTAAAAAAATTTTTTCTTTTAACAAATTTCTGTTCTTTTATTGTAATTGCAAGAAACATAATCTTTCTTTATACATTACTGACTTTTTCTTTCAAACTTACCTTATATGGTAGTACAATAAATTTAGCATTTAATTCTCGAAGTTCACCATATTTATAGTAGCCTTCTCTATACATTGTAGGAACATTTTTTACTATATTCTTATTAACATGGAATGGCATGTCCATAGTAAGCTCAGCATCAAACTTATGTAGCCATTGACCTTTAAAATATACTGCGTTAATAAGTACTAATCTTGTGTCAGCATTTAGCATATCTGTAATGAATATGAAATTACTTAATATTATTTGAAATTTGATCTTATATATTCTCTTTATATTTATATTAATAGATAAATAAACATCTACGAACCAGGACCAACAAGGTTTTTAATGAGATTATTTGTATTTTTTTCAACCCATGTATTAATAATTTCTGAAGCTTTCACATTTTCAACAAAGTTTATTGATTCAGAAGCAGAATGGAAGTAAACTTCTGTCAAACTTTTAAAACTTGGTTTTATATCAATATTTTTAGCTATAAAGATCTTATTTGCAATTGTTAGAATATTGTCTTTAACGCTCTATACAAAAAAACATACAAAAGATATTATGTATCATAAAATGATATGTAAGAATACAAAGCTTAAAACAAAGAGACAAGTGCTTACATTGAGATTGTCAATAAGTGCCTGATAACCAGTTGCAGCAAGATTACTTGGTGTTGGTAAAGAAAGTACTTTTCTAAACTGAGCTTCTGTGTTTCCACCAGCTCCAAAAGCAACCATAGCAAGTACAACATCAGCACTTAGAGGGGATGTTATAAGATTGCCAGAATTGTCTCCTACAACATACTGAAAACAATTTTCATTTCTATAATTTATTCATTTTCAATCATTTGCAGGATAACAAACAATCTTCATATTTAACAACATTTAAAATAAATTTTGAATTGATTTACCTGGAAAAACAAAGAACTAAATTGATTTGTACCCTCTACAACAGCATGGAGTGGTTCAACATCCGTCTCTGCTATTGACATTGTGACTAAGGCAAGAGCCACCAACCAGAAACTTTTTGTTACTAAAAAAATTTATTAATAAATTATCATTAAGCATTTGTTAAAACACATCTTGTGATACATATTTATTTTGAAAAATGAATTGCAAATATTTGCGGAACAATGTTTTATATAAAGCGAAATATTCACAGTGGGCCGAGCGCTTAGAAGAAGAATGCGATTAAAAGAAATTTTTTATACTTCCCGTCTTTAAATAAGATTGTATTACTTTTTCAATTGATGTAATGATTCATTTAAGCAGAGAACTACATATACCAAAATAGGTAACAAAGTGTACTATCATATAATTAACATAAAAACAATATAAGTTGCATGTAATAAGTTACACGAATATTATATAGATGTTTAGTATCTAAATCCCCGTAATTTCAAGGCTCAAGCGTATATAAAATTCAAGGTTTACTATTCGTCAAACCAACGAAGGTCAACCACTACGTGATATGATTAATAAAAACCAATAGTTTGACAAAGTAGAAACAAATTATAAAATTTGAAAACTATGCTTAGCTTCTCTCTGTCATGAGAAATAAAATATTGAAATGCTTTCCAAATGTATAAACAATATGAATTTCAATAAGAAATTTATTTTATTTTATTTATTTTCAACAAGATTAAAATATTAAATTATTATCTAATTACAACATACTTAGCTTATTATATCATTATTATTTATATATGTTTTCTCTAACTTTAAATACCAATACTTCAAAATTTTGGATCGATAATCTATGTTAAATTATAAGTAAAAAATTGATTATATATTTAACAATAATAATAGTAATGCAATAATAAATAAAAATTTGATAATACATTTAACAATAATAATAATAATGCATATATTTTCTACGATTTACATAATTAATATTTCGTAAATACTTTTATAAAAGGATACTAGCTTCAAACTATAAAATAAAAAATAAATGTAATTTCTACAATTGAGATAAAATTGAATATATAAATTCTTATCTTGTGAAAAACTTCAGTAATAACAAATAATAAAACACAAACCTAGCAATAGCAACTTGTTATTTGCATTTGTTATATAATAGTTATTATCATTAAATGTTTAGCATAATTTGTCTATCTAAGTAGAAAAATAAATAACAAACAAATACTTTTTAATCATATTAATCCTTTTTGTAAATATTCTAGTATAATAAATTTTATAAAAGCATAACTGTGCAAATGATTTAGTAAAAATATTTATCTATTAACAATTTAAATAATTTTGAGCTATTAAATTTATGTGTAACCTAAACCTAACCCACGCAATATTGTTTATTTTGTAATACGATGAAATTGCAAATTAAATACAAGAGAAAAAAAAAAA